>KV011895.1:44469-61781 GCA_001598015.1 Dorcoceras hygrometricum
TCATATCATTTTAATTTGTAAAACACCAAACCTTCTTTTAAAGAAATCATTTCACCTCCTTAAAACATTTTCCAATCGATTTATAAATCAGCTCGTGCATCGCTACTTGGAGTTACCTGCTGAAATCAGCCGTAGCGCAAATCTTACCTGCTGGAATGAATAAATCAGCAGATACATGATATTTAAAATTGCCAAAATGGCCCACATGATTTATGAAATGCATAAATATGGTCCTAAGGATTTTGGGGCGTTACATTCTCGATGCTCAATTATTTCAAGAACTAGAGCTATTGCAGCTCAATTTATTCTTAATCAGATCGCGTGCAGCCTCATGCAGCTCAGCCGCGTTCTGATTCGATTCTAACATTGGTCATTCTAGATAAATCGATATCCTGCAAGAACATGTTTTATATTACTTGCAAGTAATGTGAAATAACACTAGAAGCGTGATTGACCACTTCATTCAATTAATTCAATTTGGATCATGTTATTTCTGGAAAATAACGAGCATAGTAAAAGATGAGATTCAACAAATTAATCTGTTATCTCGAAATTGTGGAATCGAAATGATATGATTATCGATACTTAATTGTTCGAAGTATTATTTTTGATATTATGCAACTAATGAGTGTTTGGAACTATATTTTGTAAAGACTGTCAATAACCAATGATTGCCAAAAACGTGTTACAAAATGAGCTAACTTTAGCTAAATATTTCTTAAAAAATTTGAAGCCAATTACGAGAAAATATATAGAGATATTCTCAAAAGAATGCATGCATAAAATATCTCACGACCTTGAAGATAAAGATAAAGTACTTGGTTTTAAAGTATTTTTATGTGAAATTATGTATCATCATATCTCACAAAGTCCACTATAATTGAATAATGTAAAGACAATACAAGATCAGAAATCAGAGGCTTAAAGATTTAAAACGTGTTTTGCAACATGGGGGTTAATTCAAATTGTACTCTTTTTATATTTTTCATGTTTTTCCCATATGGTTTCCATGACAAGGTTTTTAATGAGGCAGTTAGCAACGACGAGAAATATCGTATTCTTTTCCTTCATTAGAATTTTGTCACACTGGATTTTTCAAATAAGGTTTTAAATGAGACATATCAATCATCGGAATACATTCAAATAAACATTGTTGTACTATTTTCCTTTCGCTCGGGTTTTTTCTACGTGTGTTAAGGTTTAACGAACAATGCATGAATCGTGATGAATTTTCCAAGCATTCATCTTGTAAACGAAGATTTTGACGAACCAGTTGTCTTACAAAATTGTAGATAAATGACAAGATAATATATTTCAATATTTGTATTACACTATTTTCTCTATCTGATTTATAACATATTTTAAATTTATCGGCATTTCACAAGATCATAGCCTAGGAAAATAGAATGTGGATTATCGCCAAAAAGTCGTAATACCACACGCCTCATTAGTTGTACGTCAATGAAGCTCCGGCATTAAGATGTCTCCCACTCCTCTGTCCAGTCTTGGCCGTACACCAGCACGACACAAGTAGCTGATACCTAGCAAGACTCCTATATACAAACCCTAAACCCGATTAACCCTCCTGAATCACCTTTGATCAACGGGGGAGGAATTTATAATCAATTAATCCAATTCGATCTGAGATTGATTCCAAAATTCTCTCTTTTGGATAATTGAGAAGCTGGAGCAGCTAAAGACGATCGGCCGGGAGCTCGCAATGGGCTCCCAAGGGGGATTTGGGCAGTCTAAGGAGTTTCTAGACCTCATCAAATCTATTGGCGAATCCCGATCCAAAGCTGAGGAAGACCGCATTGTCCTACGGGAAATCGAGGTGCTGAAATCCAGATTAGCCAGCCCGAATACCTCGAAATACAAGCTCAAGGAGTACCTCATTCGCCTGCTCTATGTGGAGATGCTGGGTCATGATGCTTCGTTCGGATACATTCATGCCGTTAAAATGACACATGATGAGAATCTGCTCTTAAAAAGGACTGGGTATCTAGCAGTTACTCTGTTTTTGAACGAGGATCATGATTTGATTATACTGATTGTGAATACGATACAGAAGGACTTGAAGAGTGATAATTATTTGGTTGTTTGTGCGGCGTTGAATGCGGTTTGTCGGTTGATTAACGAGGAGACTATTCCTGCGGTGTTGCCGCAGGTGGTGGAGCTTTTGGGGCATCATAAGGAGGCGGTGAGGAGGAAGGCTGTGATGGCGCTTCACAGGTTCTATCAGAGGGCCCCTGGATCTGTATCCCACCTAATATCCAATTTCCGTAAGGTAATATGTGTGTTGTGAATTTGATGATATGTAAGCATGATTTGAGCGGGCATTGATGTGTTCCTTATCCGTGTTCCATACCACTCCGTGTGTCCTAGCCAGCCTTTTGTGATTTCATGTCCGAAAGGGTGAGCGTCTTGGGACTTGTGGATGGATATGTTCCATGTCTATGTTCGAGTGGTGTGTTTAGTGCATGCATGCTACTGGCTGAATGTGATTCATAAACTTGAAAATAATTGTTGAAATTTGGTTGCATATGGATGTGCATGATTCAAATTAAGTGGTTACTGGTGATCTATCTCTTTTATAACAATCATCATGTGATAAAAATGTTTAAAAGAGTGACAGTTTATCCAACAAATATTAGCTTAGAAATCGGTAGATGCAGATGTGTGAAGTTTAGATATCTTAGATATGGAACAACGATGGTGTGAGGATTTACCAGTTTAGAGTCTGACAAACTTCAGAATGTACCAGAGAGGCATCAATTCTTTAATTTGGTTTTTACATATTGATAAATAAGGCAAATTTTAGAAACTTAGAACAAATACAATGATAAAATCTTTGTTGGATGAAGTGAGTACACTACTTTCGATGTCTTGTCCATAATATATGATCAATGCACTAGTACATGATGCTTTTATTGAAGATAGGCATCATAACATATGCATATTCAGAAAGAAATATTGGTTCCTGAAAGTCAATATATCCGTTTCTAATCAATAGTTTTGTTACAGCGCCTTTGTGACAATGATCCCGGTGTTATGGGTGCAACTCTCTGCCCACTCTTTGATCTTATCTTGGCTGATGTTGATTCATATAAAGATCTGGTTGTCAGTTTTGTAAATATTCTCAAGCAAGTAGCTGAACGTAGATTACCAAAGAGTTACGATTATCATCAGATGCCTGCGCCTTTCATTCAGGCGAGTTCTAATTTTGTTTGTCATCATATCCCTGTTCCTTACCATTTATTCGTTTCTTTTTTCTGTAGAGCATAGACTAGTATTAATAGCTAGTTTTGCTTTGTTCTTTGTTGGTTGTCGCAGTATTGATGTCCTTTAATGCCTGCCTGATGCTTCTTTGATGTTTATTCACAATGTTTGTTGTCCACCTTTTTCATGATGGGCATATATTTTCGATTTGATGATTCTTTATTTTAACCGCCAAGATCTTCCCTTTTGACCTGCATTTTTCTGGTATTGTGGATTGTGGATGTATACCTCTAAACATGAAGGTTGTGATCTTTCCACAGATTAAACTGTTGAAAATTCTTTCTGCTCTTGGTACTGGAGACAAGAAGGCCAGTGAACAAATGTATACCATGGTTGGTGATATTATTAGAAAATGTGACTCAACAACTAATATTGGAAATGCTATTCTTTATGAATGCATTTGCTGCATTTCCTCGTTGCACCCCAATCCAAAGTTGCTTGAAGCTGCAGCTGATGCCCTATCAAAATTCTTGAAAGTATGTTTTCTGGTACACATGTGATCATACTATTCTATATTATTATTTCTGGATATTGTGGAACTAATTGTCTCCAATGGGCAGAGTGATAGCCACAATCTGAAATATCTCGGTATTGATGCTCTTAGTCGATTGATAAAGATAAGCCCCGAAATTGCTGAACAGCACCAGCTGGCTGTCATTGATTGCTTGGAGGTAAGACATGCCATTTTTATTTGGTGCCATGTGGATTGAAGCACGCGTTTTCTTTTTTGACCTCATGAAAAAGAGGTGGTTACATTGGCCCATTGCTTCGATTACATACTCTTACTTTTCTCAGTGGTCTTATTTGATCGACTCTGGTTAGCCCTTGACCGTCGAATGAGATCATCTCTTTTTCCTGGTATTTTAGAATATATGCAATAGATGTATCCTACAAATGTGTCGTTCCAGATGTATCTAATGGATAAGGCTGAGAAAAAAATTGAACAGTTCTATTTGCATCTTTACACTTGATGCAACTTATTTCTTGATGTGCAGTGACGATGCTTGAATGGCAATCTTCATGCAAATGTTTTCGTTACATTAGCGAAAAACAGTAGTTTTCTTTCAGGGTTGATTTTATGGGGATAGTCATAGTTGGCCATATCTCTTCTATTTTAACTTTGTTTTACATGCCAGCAGGTTTGTTTGATTGAGATTGTTTTATTTGAACTTTTCTTTAAGTTCTGCATGCTTCATGATACAGGACCCTGATGACACCCTAAAGCGCAAGACATTTGAACTGCTTTACAAAATGACCAAGTCGTCGAACGTAGAAGTAATTGTGGACCGCATGATAAATTACATGATAAGCATTAATGATAACCATTACAAAACTGAAATTGCATCAAGATGTGTTGAACTTGCCGAGCAATTTGCCCCGAGCAACCAATGGTTTATAGAGGTAATGAGTAATGATAGTGGCTTGTACTGCTGCTTGATCTGTCCTCATGTGCTATTGAAATTTTAGTAGTTTTAATTCTCTGTTTCTTGTCATGTTTTATTTGCCAGGCTATGAATAAAGTGTTTGAGCATGCAGGGGATGTAGTTGACACTAAAGTTGCACATAATTTGATGAAGCTAATAGCAGAAGGGTTTGGAGAGGACGACATCACGGCAGAAAGTTTGCTTAGATCATCTGCTGTATGTTACCTCTGTGAATCTGTATTTCTTATTGAGGTGCATGTAATTGTGTTTGTTTTGAATGATTGTGTTATATTCTAGTTAGCTGCAACAATTTGCATATTGAAACAATTCCTTATTGATGGTCAGTTTGCTATAGTATCTTCTACCTTTCTGCATTTCTATTTCTTTAAACACAAGATGTTGGTATTCTTGGAAAGCACTATGTAGTTTTGTAGATTATGCCGAGATTATCTAGGTTATTCCCAAGCATTATTCATTTGACATTAGTTCATGTGTTTTTTGTAATGAGAAGGATTTTATGTTTGATGGAGACGTCCAGTGGAGGAGAATACTCTTCTTCGTTTGAGAATATCACAGATAGAAAGTCGTGAACTTAACTTGAAATATTATCATAACATCGTAAAAATCTTTTAAACATGTATCTTATGATTTTTAGGAACTATTAACCCCAATAACTTGAGCATTTTACTAGTTTCCAGTTTCAAGCAACTAATCATGTGGGTTTAGGTACATAAGTTGGATTGTGAGCTTCCTAATTTACGGCACGTGAAAGGTTCAATATTGGGAAGATGGAAAGAAACTTGTTAACCGATTCATGTATCTGTCGGAGTTTCCTCCTTACTTCATTTTCATAAACAATCTCCATAATCCAGTTGAACTTTCTTGGCCTTCCTTTACCTCTGGTCTTGACGAGGAATAAGGGATGGTGGGGTCAGAAAGATTTTAGGTCAATGATCTGCATCAGGAAGAAGCTAAATGTGATTGATTTATAAATGTAAACTACATGACACTTTCATAAAACAACTAACTTTGTCTTTCTAAATAGTTGATTTAGTTTGATCAGACAATGTTAACACAGTTTCAAGGCGTGCTTTCTCACAGGCGTTAGGGCTTGAACACCAAATTAATTTAGTTCCTAGGGTCAGAAGTTGTGACACTCTCATTTCTTTGATTTCTTCGGCTATTAACTATAACTCTGCTGCTTATGGAAGGTATTTCACGATGTCCACTGTTTAGGCTGACGTTAAATTGAATTATACTAAATTTATTATTATGGTTACCCTCATGTTATCATTCCTAATCAGAATTTTCTATTTTTTCAGGTAGAGTCATATCTTGGAATAATGGGAGAACCAAAGCTTCCATCTGCTTTTCTTCAGGTATCTTCTCCGACGTCTACATTCTATCTTCTCTCTATGTTTGTAAGTTTTTTTTGCTTAATTATCATTTGTGATCTATCCTCTGGATTTTCCCATTCCCCTATCAGTATTTTCTCCCTCTCTCTGGGTATATATATATAATTTTCTTTACGTGTTTATCTGATTCTAATTTTTTACTAATTCTCTCTCTTGGGGTGGTTGAGTACTGATTTTAGATGTCTTACCTCTATCATCCATTTACTTGTTTATCAGGTCATTTGCTGGGTCTTGGGAGAGTATGGAACTGCAGATGGAAAGCATTCTGCCTCATATATCTCTGGGAAGTTGTGTGATGTCGCAGAGGCACATTCAACTGATGACACTGTCAAAGTATGCATCTGGCTTGTTTTATAGTCTTTTGGCAACTTTTTGTTTATAGCATATTTTGGAAAATAAAAATATCAGGTCTAGTTGCTTTGCCTTTTGCCTTGAAACTCCTTTATTAGCTTCCATTTTCAGAAGTGCCTTTTCTCCTCTCCCAATAGTTTGTATGTCTTATTTTGCTAATTTCCTGATTTTCTATTTCTTAGTTCATAGTTGCTTTCTCCTTGCTTTGAAGGCTTTTGCAGTTACGGCGCTTATGAAGATATATTCATTTGAAATAGCATCTGGTAGGAAGGTGGATATATTACCAGAGGTTGGTACTTTTGAATTATGTGCAGTTGCTTTGACATTCTATTGTGCAACCAACTACATAATATCTAGGTTTTGAACTTTAGTCTTTTATGCTTGCTTCCATTTATAAAAGTGTTTCGTACAGAAGACAAATTGCCATCACTCATCAGCCTTATGATCTTTCCTGGCTTTATGCATGCCCATGCCCATGCCCTTGCTCCTTTCCCAACTTACTTAGTGCACAAAACAGCCCTTTGATTCTCCCTTTGCTGATGATATACTGGAATGATTGGATTTTTGAACTTGCTAGACCCTTATATTATAGATTATGGTGATAATGAGAACTTCATCGACATGAACAAAGTGTAAGTGATTTGTGTAGTGCAACATGGTGCTAGAATAGTTTATAAATTAGGATTTATGTAACGTGGTTCTATCACCTTTCTTTTCTGATAGAAACTGGTAAAACTTGTGCCAGATGTTTTGCAAATTTAAATTTTAACTTCATATAATCTGCTGTTCCCAAGCTTTGTATGCTGCTAGTAGAGAGTGGATTGATCTCTTTCCTATCTAGAGAGTTTGAATCTACCTGGATTTGGATACATAGAAAGTTTGCACTACCATGAAATGTATGGGGATTTTTCCTGCTTGCATTATCATGTTTTTGTTTGAGGCTGTAATACCTGATCGCACTCTGTGCTCGAAATTTTTTTTAGTAAAAAGGGTACTTAGCAAGACACTCTTTTGTTCTGATGAAGTATAGATGTACATGATTTTGATGTGGTGTGGCTTGTAACTCAGGGGAGTAGAGATATAGCTATGTTTCTTCATCCAACCCTACTTACTTGATAGAACAGGTTATCTAAACTGGTATACCTCTTACTTGCTGCAGTGCCAATCATTGATTGAAGAAATGTTGGCGTCCAACTCAACTGATCTGCAGCAGCGTGGATATGAGCTTCAAGAAGTCACTGGTTTAGATGCTCATGCGCTTGTGAATGTGTTGCCAATGGACTCTACTTGTGAGGAAATTGAGGTATTACTTACAAATTTGCATAGGCTTTCAACTCCTTTTCTTTTATTCTGTATGGACCTTGTTTATGTACACGCACACACATGATTTAGTTAAGTGCGATCTGCTAGAGATAAAACTTGAACCCTGATGTTCTGTCTTTTTTTCTCTTTAGTGGACATGCCAAACTGTCATTTTCCTAGCCGTTGTTGCCTTGATTCAGTTTCTTGGAGACAAGCGTTCTTTTGTACACGATTGAATATTTGGACTAAATATTACTAACTAATCTCATCTGTTTAAACTGCAGTTTCAAAGTTTGGATTAATTCACTCTTGTGGTTTATAATAATCTATGATAAAAGATAGTGAAAAATGCCAGCAACTTTGATGATATAATTTCGTTTGGTAAATCTATAAGATTTGTAGTTTTGATTTCCTATGATTTTTTCTGAGGCAATGACGTGTTTGGATTCCTCACTGAAAAAAAAATGCCTACGGAATTTTTTGTCTTGCTCATCATAAATCAGTGCTAGTGCAAATTATGGTTTGTTTATCTGAATCCGTTCTCTACATTGTGTTTTTTATCATCTTTCAGTTGGTCATACTTTTGCTAAATCTTGCAGATCGACAAAAACCTTTCGTTCCTCGATGCATATGTCCAACAATCATTGGAAAATGGTGCTCAGCCATACATCCCCGAGGACGAACGAATCGGAATATCAAAGATTAGCAATTTCGCAACTCAAGAGCATCAAGAATCCTCAACACATGCTCTCCGATTTGAAGCATATGAGCTACCAAAACCACCTGTAGTCGATCCTCCAGTACGTCCATCCTCAAGTGAGCTTGTTCAAGTGCCAGAGCCAGCTTACATTTCAGATATTCAGCTACCTGCTACATCTGTGCCATCTGCCTCTAAGCCTGTGTCATCAGAAACCAAGCTTCGGCTCGACGGGGTTCAGAAAAAGTGGGGCCGGCCCACTTTCTCGTCTACCCCATCTACATTTGTCAACGATTCTGTCAAGATTCCGAATGAGGTGACTCAACATGATTCGGTGGTGAGTTCAAGCGCAAAAGTGCGCGAGTTTTCCCATGATTCTAGAAAGCAGTTGCCTGAGATTTCTCCAGAGAAACAAAAACTAGCGGCCTCACTATTCGGCGGTACATCAAAATCTGATAGAAAACATCCTCATAGCCAGAAGGTTTTGAAAACCCAGGATCACACTGCAGATAAGACCCGTGTAAACAAGAGCACAACGTCAACTGATGCTACCAATGTTAAATCATCCGAGCCACCTCCAGACTTACTGGACTTGGGTGAACCATCTGTCACCAGTAGTGCACCATCTGTAGATCCGTTCAAGCAATTAGAAGGTCTTCTTGATCTAACACAAGAAACGGCCCCGATAAATACCGGTGGAGTTGGGCCGTCTGAGGCCCCTGATTTAATGTCTCTCTTTGCAGACATGTCTTTGACCTCACCGAGTGACAATGATGCCAATCCTGTGGCAAATGTGATGGACAAAAATGGTCTCGGAGGCAGCACAGTCGCATATTCGACACCACAAACGAACAGAGGACCGAATTTAAAAGAAGCATTAGAGAAGGATGCCTTCGTGAGGCAAATGGGAGTGACTCCATCAGGTCAAAATCCCAATTTATTTAAAGACTTACTTGGCTAAATTTCATGTTGAAATCTTTGCACCAATCAATATCGGAAGAATCATACATGGCTATGTGTTTGCCATTCTTTGCCACGAGTCATGAGTAGATTCTGGAGAAAATTGGAGTGGAGCCGAGTTGGTTGAAACCCTGTTTGTGCTGATAAAAATTGTATTGATACTGTGAGTAGAAAATACAGCGAGGATTGAATTTTTGAGGACAGTAGAAATTATTGCTTTGTTCGACGTTTCGTCACTGTGATTTCAAATTATTATTATTATTATTATTTTATTCCTACATAATGTTACTTGTCCGCCTTTTGTGAAGTCGACGGCATATTGGTGGCTTTGGCTGGGCAGCTAGTTAAGCTCAAGGCCAGCGAGCCCAAACCCAGTGGCCTATGGTAGACCTGACCATCTCGGAGTCATCCAACAGAAATGGGGATCGAGACCGATACGGTTCCAAAATCGGAACCATTTGATTTCGGTTTCAAAAAATAAGGAACCGGACCCTTGTGGAACTTGACCGGAAATTATTCCGTGAATTTTAAGATCTTGCACGTAACAATAAATTTAGTTTTTTTTAAAAAAATTAACTCTAATAATTTTAAACTTATTTGATTACACACTCTCAGACTCACCGTTTCACGTGTCTTTAAACTTATAAGAGTTGCAGTAAATTGTTTCAAACCAGAATCGGAGCCGTTAGAAATCGAGACTGAAACATTATCCAAGAGATTGTTTCGTGTTCTACCCTTGTAAGTTAAGTGGACAAACACTCGACTAAAACACAGTAAATCATAATCCAAAGTTTATAACTATTGCTAATATTTTTAATCGACAGTCAAACTTATAAATATTACTAGTACTTATAGGCACGCATTAATAGTTTTTTTATAAATTTATGATTATAAAATTTTTAAAAAAATTATAAATGATAATTTAAAATAAGGATAAACTTCATAAGAAGTCATAACATGATGTCTCAAATTTAATAGGATCTCAAACTGTTTGTGATTCCTCGACCCAGGCCCAGAGCTAGGACTAGCACTAGAGCTGCTTTTGTCCTGGGCTGGGACAAAATGTTTGGCTTGGAACTGGCCCAGCCCATTTTACCATCTAAGACCAGACACCCCATGATTTCATTCTCCCGCCTCTTCGGTTTCCCTGTCCCTCTAAGGCTCTATCAGTCTATCTGCTTCACATCGAGCTAAGGAAAATGGCGTGTCGAATGCCAGCTAAGAGGTTTTTATGTTTGTTTTCATATTTACATATTTTAACAGTTCTTCAATGATAAACCTTTTTTGTTTCTGTTTGTTTGTTTGTTTTTTTTTGGCATAATTTGCAGTTACAGAAAGATTTATCTTGAAATTTTTACTTTGTTCCGATCTTCTCATGCATCAATCCCTCTGCCTAACCTATTTAGAAAGAATCCACAGAGCATTAGGTCACCTTCCCAAGGACTTTACTACTTGTATGAAACAATCATAGCTTTCCATTTATGAAGACCGGTAGATTTCACTTAGGCCGACTTTGGTTTCGCAACAACGACGTGATAACTAATTGACCTATACAATTTTAGTTACCTTCACGCAAGACTAACAATTTCAAATAAAGTGTAGATATGCCCGACGTGTTTTTCTGACTTTTCTTGTACATGGATGGGTTTCCTGTGGTGTAGGCTTATTTGATTGCCATATCCATCCTAGTTGACTTTGGACACTATAACCATACTTTAGTCTCACATGTTTTTTATCTTTCTCATTATTTTCATTATATAATCTAATTTGCTAGCAGTTGACTTGTCTTCTTTTTTTTTTTGTTTTCTCTTATTGCTTGTGACCTTCTTTGTATTAGCTCAGCAGAAATCTTGTTTTGATCCGTAAAGAAAATGTGTTTACTGTGAGAAGTCATTGACCACACGTTAGTTTCAAGTTGTTTTCAGCATGGAAACTTCATCTACCGTGGATTCAGGGTTTTGACCTATAAGGTGCTATATACTATTGCAAAAAATTTCATCTTGTGCGCTAGAAACCAGAGAGATGTTGCGGGAGAGGACTTGAACTTGTGAGAACTATGCAAAAAGAAATAATAAATAAAGAGTCTCCACTCACTTCGGTTCAGTTTGTCTTCATGTATACAGGTTGTCAAACTATTAAAATAGTTCAAGGTCAGGGAGATTATATTGCTAGCTCACCATTATTCGTTTACTTAATAAGACAGGAGAAGCATTGATTAAAAATCATTTGACCTTTCTCAGTGCGATATTATAATGCCAGCTGATAGAATCTGGAGGTTGACATTACATGGATTTATTGATTATGTAATTCTTATTATGTTTGAATAATTATAGAGATGCCTAATGTCTTCAGTGAACATTAAAAAAGCTTATTCTTTGGCTAAAATATTATTATTATCCCCCAAACGATGGTAAGTTTTAAATGTTCGTGCAGGTAAAGTCTTGAATTTGGGAGGATCTGTTATTGGTAATAATATTAAAACGATATGGGATGAAACAGGAAGCTGCCTTAAGACCTCTTAGCTGTTCTTTCCAATTTATTTTATTGAATACCAAACCAAATAAAACTCTTATGATTGAACTTAGATGTCGATACTTGATACAAACAATATAATTGCACTAATAAAAAACATGAAACTCATGATTTGATTATGGGTTGATTTAATACGTGACGTTTCGGGAGTCAATTGGTCATAACGAGAAGCTTGAATACAAGTAAGTATAATCAGGTTGACAAACTGTATCTTTGATTCTTTTCTTTTTTCAATATGCATATTTATGATTCTGTACGTATTTTAGACTATGGGCAATTGGTAAGATTGAGTGTACTCAAATAATTCAATTGAACATTTCAAATAATTATTATAGTAATAGCTCAACTGAAAGGGGATTGTATGATACTTTGCCTGAGTGTTTTGACATCATACGGACCACGTAACTTGAATGCCAGTAAGATTATTCATACACAACAAAAAATGCGATTCCTTTGTTTATGCACTATGTTTTCATTTTATTGCTGTGACTACCGGCAGTATGTAGCAATGTGTTCAAGACTTTGTGCAACATGCTGTTCATGTTAATGATATTAATGATGATGAAGGAAAATAGTTGTGATCGTTCATAAATTTAAAATTTTCACTAATTGCCTTACGGACTTTTTACATGGATCTGACAAATCAAACATAAGGGAAATTAAAAGAATATTACTGACTATGTAATCTAATCCTACCCTGAGTCTCATCCTTGATCTGAAAGGAATATTACTAAGGCCTACACGTCCTTCAAACTCGGTGCTGTCTATCGAAAACCAATGCACAATGAGCTTTTGTGTGCTGTTTTCCATTTGAAGTCTTCTTCTTGTTGATACATTCCACCTTCTGGACACTGGGTTTTACTATATGCACCTGTTTGATGCTCGATCATAGGCTATTATTGTGCATACCGTGCACATTCACATGTTCTCCATGATCACTGGATGGAGTGTAGCTTTCTGGTTCTATATTTTGGCGGAATGATGTTCTTTTGTATGATTTGGCAAAATAATAATGGGCTTCCCTTATCAATATATTTATATTTTGAGTGAGAGTTTGATTGGCAATCCATTCTGGGGAAGAGCAAAGGGTCCATACTGGATTCCATTTTGTGGGCCAATCATAGACCACCTGCAAGAATCAAGATCCAAAGATTGAGCAAACTCAATTTAGAAGATATTAATGGACATCCTATTTTTAGGAAGCGAACTTCCCACCATATATTAAAAGGAGAAATTCTTGTCTGTACCCCCAGTTTTGATATGGTTGAATATAAGCCACACAGAGAACTGGTGTGTGCATGTTTTTTACTTTTGATTAGATGTTGTATTTTATGAACTTGGTTTAAAGCTGTCGCACCTGTACTTGGTAGTGAGATGGTGTACAAGGACCAAAATCTCTAGTTTGGCCAACTCATTTCCAGGACACGAGTGGGTCCCATTTCCAAATGGCATGAAACTATTGGGTTTTGGAGGTACCTGTCCCATTGATAGATTTAGCAATTAGATCATGGAAGATGAGAATATAGTAAGATTCTGTAACACCACATTCTACAAAATCAATGACATTTTGTGTGTGATATTTACCTCGAATCTTGAAGGATCAAACTTCTCTGGGTCAGAGAAATTTTCTGGGCTGTGATGTATGTTCCTAAAAAGTGGCAACACTTTCCATCCTTTCGGAATGACATATCCTACAAAAGATTTCGAAGAGGAAAGTGGTTAGAACATTCAAGAATATTAAAGATAATGGAACAACCATCAAATTGGCAGGCAACTCAGATATAAGTTCTATTCCGCTCATGATTTAGACAAGTATTTTCATTTCAACTCACCATTAAACTCGACATCTTCAACAGCTTCTCTGAATGTAAAAGATAAAATAGAGGCAACTCTAAGTGTTTCTTGGATGACCCTTGTAGTGATTGGCATTTTCTTGGTGTCTTCCCACTTCAAAACCTTTTCGTCGCCGCACTCTTCTTTGTATTTCTTTATGGTCTCTTGCTCTTCCTGTAAGATCAATTACAATGCAAATAATTTAACTGGCTTGACCCAACGTTTTGTATCTTATGGTGAAACCATCATTAAAAGTACTGGTATATTCCATGATATGGAATCTTACCGTGACAGCCTGGAGAACACTTGGATTCTCAGCAAGGTACTTGATAATCCAAGTCAGTACACTAGCAGTTGTGTCTCGGGCAGCGAAGATTACACCGATGATATTATCTGCAATTTGTTCATCGGTTAGTCCTTCTGCCTCCACCATGAATGATCCAAGTAAATCCGTGTGATTATGTTTCATTTGTCTCCTAAGGCACAGAATTTTAGACAAAATCTGTGCCAGTTCCTTTCTAGCCTTCATTGCCTTGTGAAAAAGTGTCCCAGGAACATTGATTGGCATCGAATTGTATCCCTTTTCAAGAATGTAGTAACACCTCTTCAGATCTTCTCTATACAGTACTTCATCTTTTCCAAAGATCGATAGTAATGCCACATTGAATGTGTACTGCAACAATCAATTTGAAAATTATGAATATCAAGACTTCAAGTTTTTTCGATGTTGAAACAGCTAACTTTTGTTTTTGTAGAAGCTTTTGTTCAGTAATTATCTGGAAAGTGTAACATACTGTTTTCATCTCTTGATAAGTTGTTATCATTTCTCCTTCCCACGACTTGAGGGAACTAATGGCTAATGCTTCAATATCTGATACGATATTCTTTATTGCCCCAGGCATGAACGCGCGGAGGACGAGTTTTCTAAGCTTGAGGTGGTACTCTCCTTGATGGAAGAATATGGCCTGTTTGCCCAACATTCTCTCCTTGCTAGCTGGAAATGTGGGCTTAAAGAGGTGAGCTTTGGACACTAGTACCACTTTCGCCGCTTCTGGACTTGATATCATCACACAAGGACATCCCAAGATGTGAGTCTTGAATATTGAACCATACCTATAAAAATCAAATCAAGTAGCCATTTAGCCTTGAGAGAAGTATGATTTTAATAGTTTCTTCGGTGGTAGAAGAACGAGGTATCAAATTTCAGAACACCGAGCGAGTAAAAGCAGGATGAACCCAGGAATTTCCGAGAGGGGATTAGACCGATGGAGGAATCCAAACTTCTAGACAAATTACTTGTAAAATTTAAAATTTTCAGCTTGATATCGGACAACCTCCCCTCGTTCCACTTGGATCCATTTCTGACTAGAAGTAAGGAAAATGAACTTACTTCTTGACTTTTGAGCTAAAGAAAACATTTGGGTTCTGTGAGTATAGTTGGAAGGTTTCACCAATATAAGGCCAACCCATTGTTCCTGGTGGAAGTGGCAATTGAACATGTCCAATGTTCAGGAATTTGAGGGTGTAGTTTAGAGCATAGAACAAGAAAACCAAGAATAGCATCAAGAAACACAAGGAAAAGGACTCCATATGATTGTGCAGCGACGAATTTGTAACACAGTAGTGAGAAATTGGTGGAACTTTTCCTCGGTTTCAAGTTGTGAAAAACTGAACTGAGATCAAGATGTATTTATAGGCAGGCTGAGTCCCATATCATAATAGATCTCCCTCCAGCTAATGACTCGGTAAGAATGGAGAGACCACATGAAGGGATGAAAGGGATAGGTGGACACGTGTCATCCAAAAGGGTGTGTGGGGAAGTTTTTGGTTGACAATGAATGCTTCGTGACTCATGAAAGAGAGGTGGGACGAAACCACCCCTTTTTAAGGATATATATCACATAATATCACATAATAGTTGGGAAAGTCGTAGCTTCCGTACAATACTACAAACTTTGGGGAATTAGTATTTTCTTCGTCTTAACTGAAACATTAGAACTATCTGTTTCTGGTTTGTCAATCTTATCAATACAAATATATATACATTTTTCCAATGTTGCAGCGCTTCATCTAGGTTTCAGACTGAGCTTTTTTCTTCTATTTACATTTATTTATGTGGAGTTCGATCACAGAACCCACATAGTTTTACATTTATTTATGTGGAGTTAGCCAGATCTCATTAATTTGATCATTAATTCCAGTTCTTTGACTAATGATACTCACATTCATTAGTATATGTTGTTTTTAATTAGCCATAATAGTTAGATTACATAGGACTAATTTTTTTGCCACGTGGTTTAAAAAAAACTTATTGGAAAAGTAAATTATGTATGAATATCTTATTTCTCCCAATTTAATATATTAAAAGATGGTTTAACATTTTTATGAATCTGTTGATTGGGTCACATTAGCAAAAGAATTATAAAAAATATGCTAAATATGGTAACCTTATATATTTAGGACATAAAAGAAAAAAAAAAGTTGTCTTTATGATCGGGGCGAAGGGGTGTATATGTTTGAACTATTTTCAAGCTGTATTTGAGTCCAAGCAGTTGGTATGATAGTCTGTGAGTCGTGTGGATATCAATATTTTATCAAAACAACATAATTATATATTGGATCAATATATTTTTAAGTTTTTCAACAATGGTTCCAATATCTTATGTCCATGTTTTTCAATGTGAGCCAAACTCAAACTAGCTCCAATGTATTTATTTCGAGTCACAAAAATTTTCTTCTTACTCTATTCGTTTACGCTATCATTCTCCCTCTTGATTAGTTAATTGACATAATGTTTGAGCATGGATACTTTTAGGTTGAATTTTTCTCATTTCATCCGAATGAGATCGATAAGCAGTTGAAATGCATGCAAGTCACACGATGCAAAAACCTGATGGTTTTGGTTTTGGTTTTGGTTGCAGCTATCTAAATCAAGCACTCATTTTATATGAGTTGATTAAAGCCATTCGATGTCAACAGCTTTAATGGGAAAACCTTTGGAAAAAAGTAATTTATAGATAAGTTCTACAAACTAGTAGATGTGATAAAGGATGATGTTAAAGTGATCAGTTATTAGTGCAGTAGTGTAATACTTGATAGAGACGTTTTTTTTTTTTTCTTGTTTTTGGGTCGTAAATCAAAATTGTACTAGCTACTCCAAAAAGAGATTACATATACACTGATTTTACCCATGGTAGCAGAAATATCAGAGGGCAATCATTCATGCAATGTTCATACAATCATCCCTTGAGTCTAAGCCCGTCTTCAACCCATTACGCTATCTTAAGGTAACACTAACTTCAAAATGGTGTAATTTCTACACTAAATATAAAATTCATCTCCAACCCATCAATTTCAAATTCAACACTAAAAGGAATATTCCCGGAATATTCTACAATATTTTATTTATTACGAATAATATTTATTTCACAAAATAAACAAAAACATATTAAATAAAAAAAATTTATTATATTTTTCCATTTGTTATTGAATTATTAATCGTAGTTATTCATTTATACA
>KV011895.1:62466-87811 GCA_001598015.1 Dorcoceras hygrometricum
GTTTCATTGCTAAAAATTTTTTTTCGGACGCGTGGATCATGAATTGTTTGCACAAGAGTTGACCATTTCGGATATATGCCATCAGCTAAGTAATATCCTTGATGATACTCTTTTCTACCAATAAAATAATGTGCCGGAGGAGCGATACCTTGTGCAATATTTGAAAATAGATTGGACGCATCAAGAACATTAATGTCGTTATTAGATCCTGGCATGCCAAAAAATGCATGCCATATCCAAAGATCATAATCAGCAACCGCTTCCAAGATAATTGTCGGAGATCCACTACGGCCTGCGTACTGTCCTGCCCAAGTCGTGGGATAATTTTTCCATTTCCAATGCATGCAATCGAGACTTCCCAGCATTCCAGGAAAGCCACGTTTTTCACCGATATGCAGTAGCCTATCAATATCGGAAGAGGTAGGTGACCTTAAGTATCGCTCTGCAAACACCTCTACAATAGAGCGACAAAAACGTTGAAGGCATTGAATTGTGGTAGATTCTCCAATCTTTATATATTCATCAGCAGCATCAGCGGGTGTATCATATGCCAACATCCGCATTGCAGCTGTAATTTTCTGATTAGTTGAAAGTCCAACTCGACCAAGACCATCTACTCGTTGTGTGAAGTAATTGTCGTGATTCTTCACAGCATCAGCAATACGAAGAAAAAGTCCTCGTGACATCCGAAAACGTCTTCGAAACATCATTTCACTGTATCTTGGATGCTCAGCAAAATAATCGTTGAATAGATTACGATCTGCCATTTCACTATCACGTTGAATAACGATATGACCGGGAATCGATCCGCCATGTCTAACTTCGACTTCATTTTGCTCGATATATGTAGCCGCTAAAACTGTGTTATTAGCAGCTACAATCCCTAATAAGTTTTCTGTTTCATTAAGAGACTCAAATTGATTTTGAAGATATGAATTGAACTCATCTTCTGAAGTAGATGATGATGAATGGTAGAAATGAAAATTTTGATAATTCATGATGTAGATTGATTGTATTACAATATTATTATCGAATAATGGAATGTGCCACCAGATTCTATAATGAATTATAACACACCACCAGTTTTCGACTAAATTATACATTAAATTACATATCACACATAAAATTCATCTTAAGATAAATTTAAACCATAACAAGAATCATTAAAACAACTAAAATATAGCTTGTGAAATAAGAACAAAACACAAATATCGAACTTCTAACTAATTGAATTACTATATAAGTCCCACAAATGGTCGATTAGTGTATCACGTAGTGAGAAATGAGCCTATCTATCTTTAATTTTTTTAAATCGATCAAGAAATTGTTAAAATCTTATGTTTGATTTGTAACAATTTCCACATTCAGAGGTGGTGCTTCCATCACATCTTGGATTGGCGTATCCAAGTCTCGTTCATCCTCGATAATCATATTATGCATTATAATACATGCAGTCATTATGTCTTGCAAGTGTCTCTTCTGCCAAGCACGTGCCGGAGATGCGACAATCGCAAATCATGATTGAAGAACTCCAAACGCCCGTTTAACATCTTTTCTACAAGACTCTTGTTTCATTGCAAAATATTTTTTTTCGGACGCGTTGGATCATGAATTGTTTGCTACAAGAGTTTGACCATTTCGGATATATGCCATCAGCTAAGTAATATCCTTGATGATACTCTTTTCCAACAATAAAGTAATGTGCCGGAGGAGTGATACCTTGTGCAGATTTGAAAATAGATTAGACGCCTCAAGAACGTTAATGTCATTATTAGATCCCGGAAGGCCGAAAAATTCATGTCATATCCAAAGATCATAATCAGCAACCGCTTCCAAGATAATTGTCGGAGATCCACTACGGCCTGCTCATTGAGAGACTCAAACTGATTTTGAAGATATGAATCGAACTCATCTTCTGAAGTAGATGATGATGAATGGTAGAAATGAAAATTTTGATAATTCATGATGTAGATTGATTGTTTGAATTGATTCCCTTCTCGTATCCATATTATATAAGAACACTTCATTGTTGCATATGCATTGTAATCTTATATCCAAGAAATATAATCTTCTATTTACACACCGTTGGATTAGATTTAATTCAATTATCACCGTACGATCATTATCTTCTATCCAAGAAATCTAATCCATTTTGCACACCGTTGGATTAGATTTCATTCAATCATCACCGTACGATCATTATCTTCTATCCAAGAAATCTAATCCATTTTGCACACGGTTGGATTAGATTTCATTCAATCATCACCGTACGATCATTATCTTCTATCCAAGAAATCTAATCCATTTTGCACACCGTTGGATTAGATTTCATTCAATCATCACCGTACGATCATTATCTTCTATCCAAGAAATCTAATCCATTTTGACACCGTTGGATTAGATTTCATTCAATCATCACCGTACGATCATTATCTTCTATCCAAGAAATCTAATCCATTTTGCACACCGTTGGATTAGATTTCGTGAATCACAACCATTAACTTCATATCTTCTAATATTATTCATTCTATAAATATATATCACATCATTCATTAACATTCACCACTACAATTTTCTATCAAAGATATATCTCACTTATCTCCAACCATATTTTTCACTGCAATGGCTTCCAGTGCACGAAGTGTATCAAGAAGGTATACACCTCTGTCATGTTTATCTTGACATTTCCCAAGATCCTATCAAAGGAATAAATCAATCTCGAAACCAATTTTGGACTCGTGTCGAGGAAAGCTACAACAATTCAAGGACATCCGATATGACGGAAGTACGTAGCAAAAGATCGGTGCAATCTCGTATGCAGGTAATATTGACGGCAATTAGTAAACTAAAAGCATGCATCCAACAAGTTGAACAATTCAATCCCATTGGTGCTTCAGAAATGATATTGGGAGTTTTATTAAATGGAATATGTTATATTTTTATCATTACTTTTTATTATTTACAATTACTTAAACATCATTATACAGATGATCCGTGCGAAAGAGTTAATGAAACAAGATGATAATTTCAAGAAATGATTTAAGTTTGATCATGTATGGTCAATTATGAAAGATATGGAGAAATTTACCGCTTTCTCAAACCCGTCAAGGAATCCAATTCGAAGGAGTGTTGAAATTTTCGATTCACCACAATCAGACACACAAGCAACAGATTCACCCAAATCAGCGTCTCCAGGTTTGTCTCAATTTGAACTTAATCTCAGTGATGAAAATATTGGTGGTAGTTCATCGCAGAGACCACTTGGAGTGAAGAAAGCAAAGCTAAAAAAGAAGAAAGATGAATATTTTTCACAGACAATTGAATCAATGAGAGCAGGACAAGAAAAGATTATTGAAATGATAGAACATGGAACTGCTTGTCGTGAACAAATCAACCAAATGCAAATCCAACGCATGCAACAAAGTCAACTAAAATTGGAACAAAATGAAAAAAAAATAGAACAAAATCGACAACTATTGGAACTAACGAGGTTTCAAGAAGAAAATAAAATTTTGGTAATCGATCTCAACTCTATTCAAGATCCATTATTGCGTGAAAATTTTGCGGGCAGAACAATTAAGAATTCTGAATGAAAGGGATGCAAGGAAACGAGCACGTGAAAATCCCAACTATGAAAAATACTTCGGAGATATTTGAGGGTCTGGATCCGACTTACCGGAGTTTTAATCTTTTCGTACGTAACACCTGTTTTACATTATGTTGTAATGTTTTGTGATATTGATAATTTAGTTTTGGTAATGATGTTTAATTTTATGTATCATTATCTTCTATGATAATTTATGTTGTAATGATTTAATTTTATGTTGTAATGTTTTTGTGATATTTGATAATTTAATATTTTATGTTTAATTTATTTTTGTATTTGTTAATTTTATTTTATTTTATTATCTAATATGATAATTTAAATTCAACATGTATAAGAATGTAAAAATTTATAACAAACACAAAAATTTACAAATTTTAAAAATATCAACAAAATAAAAAACAACTACAAAAAACAGAAAAAAATATATCACAAAAGCCAATAATAAAAAAGGGAAAAATACAAAATAAGGATTACAAAACAAAATGAAATAACAAAAAAAAAAGAAAAAGTGTTACGCTATTGCTACAGTGTTGCACCAATTTGGTGCAACACTATAGACCAATACCAAATTAGCGTGAATTATAATGCTTGGTTGGAGTGCATATTTTAACTTCAAATTGGAGTCATGCGCTAGGTAGCGTCCGCTTGGAGATGCTCTAAGGTACTGAGGAAATAAGTTATTCGTACACCAAAAAAATATGTAATCTGAATTTAAAGAAAACCCTCTCACCCAAATATCTTAGCACGTCCATAAAATTTTTAAACAAATTGGATATAGTTGTTCAAAATTAAACGAATATTCAGGTTATAGGGCAACCTTTTTGTCGTTTTATTGTGTATAGGGGGCACTTTTCTTCTTAGTTGAAGAGGCGAAATGTCAAACCCAATTAGATAAAAAAAATGAGACGAGTCATCGAGAACTCATCCGGCAATTGGTATATTATTTCTAAATTGAAATTTAAATATGAAGGGAAATAAAAGTCAAATGTTTCAGATTTCCCTTAATCCAAAGAATCCGATCCCCTACTTAATCAATACCGCATGAGAGTCGAGTTGTGGCTATACTGTGAAAAGGACAAATTATTTTAAGGTCCATGGACTCAAATTTAATGCGTCGATTAGATCCCCTAGGGTGGACTTTTGGACAAGCGTGGCAAAATGTGGGTAATCAAAATTTGACTTGATAAGAAATATTTTATAAAATTATCTGTCTTCTAAAATTGAGCCATCTTATATTTCAAAAAATCTGTTGTATTTATCTAATATCATTCAAACCTTTGTCGAACCCCGACGAATTTAGGTGTCATTTGGACTAGGCAGGTAACAAAGCCACATAACCTAAATCTATAGAGCCTGAGAAAAAATATTTTATATACAAAGTGTTTCAAATATTTGTCTTCAAGGGATTATTATTATTAAGACCATCTTGTTATACCTCGTGTTATATCACAAGTGGCTTAGTTACTATCTTTCTTTTCAGTTGTCAGAAGAATTGTTGGATCCGAAAACAGATCAATCTTGATTTTGACGTCACAAAACTTGTTGTTGTCTATCTTATGTATTAAATCAATTTACAGGAAAAAGCATATCAGCTTGAAGAAGACCAGCTTGAAGCGGAGTACCTGCAGGCAAATCAGCTGTCAGTTGGAAGCAAACCAACTGGGAAGTAGACCAGCTCAACAGCACAACACAGTTAGACTGAGCTGGATCAACACGATTTCAGTTCGGATCAAACCAACATATGAACAGTACCGAAAGTCAAAGCTAACAAAAAAGTGTCCATGAGTTTTTCAACGTCTATATAATTGTGTTTAATGATTATATCAGATTGGAAGCTATAAATACAACATCTGTGTAGCGTATCAATGAGAAAATAGAAGGATTTCTACATGAGACATGAGCTTATCGCGAGCAATTTCCAGTGTGCGAGAATATATTTGAGAGTATACATGTAACTGATTATTTTCTCACACACACAATCACTCACACAAAATGAAATATGAGCTTCAATGTATAGTTTACTGATATTCTTCCACATAAAGATAATAAATTTTGTAAAGTTTAGGAGTTTCAATTTAGGCAATTGGTAAACTCTAAATTGAAGTGAATTTGTACAAAATATTGTATAAATCAAAGGTTTCTAGTGGATTCTTTCTTCCGTGGAAAAATTATAGATATAGAAAGTGTTGCTTCGAACTTTCACAAACAAATTTGTGTTTATTGCATTCATTGATAATTTTCATATGCATTGTTAAAGTATTTCAGGTGTTTGATGAAACACTTCAGTCAAACTGTTTTTACAACTTTACTTGCTTACTTTTTCAACTGCATTATAAGTTACATAAATCGATTTTCTAGATGGATTATGTCAAGTTTTTTCACTTGGTTTAACTCGATATAATCTCTTTTTGTTTACAAATTTCAATAATGGAGTTATTGAAAAAAAAAATTATAATAGGTTATTCACCTCCTCTAACCTGTTATTCGATTCCATCACATATCTTCGATGGATATTATATTATATTATATTATATATATATATATATATCTCGAATTATAGTTATGTTTGTCAACTTATATGTATGACTATGTTAAGATATAAAACTATTGATTTTGTTTATGGGTGAAGAGAACCTAATGAGATAAAATTTTCCCATATTAAATCAAATCATATTTGTTTACTTTATTTTATCTTTATGTTTATCTATTTTTAGTTTTATGCGTAATCATTGACTTTACTTTAAAATTTTATCCCTCCCCACAAATACACTATAAGTATAATGTACTTTAGTTCACAATATGTTACATTTTAATAGATACTGCATTGTAAATAAAATCTAAGAAATATTAGTCAGCCATCGAAAATACTTTAAGAAAAATCATAGACAGCCGAAACTTTTTGAATATAATAATTGATCATAATAATAATTTAAATCCCATACTTGGTTACAGCTATTGTCTGTGAAACTGACATACAATTTGCCACATAGCACATATTATTGAGATGGATTTCCATCTTAGGTGATAGATTTTTTTTAGTAAAGCGATTGCGATCTAAGCAAAGATTTCCTCCTTTTCCTTTTTCGCAACTCTCTTGGATCACATCTTTTTCTTTTTTTGTTCTTCTCCTATTTCTTCTTCTCCCCCTTTTTTTTTGTCTTTTTTTTTTCCATGAGATTTTTCGTAATTAAAAGAATAAGATTTTTTTTTAGAATTAAGGGAAAAAAAAACCCTTTAACGTGATTCAATTGGAACTTGAATATGGTAAAGTTTATATATATCTTTGCTTTGATTTATTTTTCAGGAGGGAGGATTTGAATTGTAATGTTCGGGTTGGTCCCAAATTTGATATTGACTAACTTTTTGGGACTCATATCACATATTGCGTTGTCTGGTGTTGATAGCAAGTGATCGAAAACATCCAACAAAACAATGCTGGACAAATCAACTGTGACAGCCAACACTCCAATCAATGTGAAATCATAGAGTATGTATATATGTATATAAACATGGAGAACATAACTTCCTCTATATCTTCTACACATGTGATATATTATGATGATACTGCGTATTCAGATGAGAAAATTATATCAGCAGAGGGTACCATGTGGCCACCAGGCTGACGTGGCAGCACCTGGAAGTGCCACGTCAGCCTGGTGCCCACATGATGCCCATGTTGGGTGCCCACCATATATATATATATATATGTGTGTGTGCGCCACATAGTCGAGTATCTCAAACAAGCACGAGATTGACACAGTAAATGGTATGCAACACTTGTTGCCAACTTTGTAGACGTCCAAGTCTCTGTGCACAAATGAGTACAGACAATATTTCATATGAACATTTTAAGGCAATAAATTTTTGAAACAAGGTAGAAATGTGTGAATATAAACTTACTAGTCTCTTATTAATTATATTATTTTCAAGGACAAATACTTCTTAAATATTTATTCTATTGCTCTACATCACTTCTATAATTTTATATTTATGATAAACAGTATTTATGTTTGGTATGATTTTGAACGAAGAATGGATGTGAAATTATAGGCAAAGTTTAGGGTAAAAATAAAATTAATTACATCATTGCTTACATAATCAAACCTATAATTTTTGACTGAATCTCCACATATTTTTCAAAGTGTGTATTAATAAAAAAATGTAGGCTTGCATATTTAGCAGTTCTCCCCCTCAAGCTCATTTCGTGAATTCGATCAAACCTACAATAGTGTTACCGTATTTCAGCTTCCATTTCAGCAATATCTCGATCATCATATCATATCTATTTTCATCCTGTGAATCTTTTCAAGATTTATTCTCAAGTACATCTCATATTCAATGATAACGAATATCAATATGTTTGACCATGAATGCATTGAAGAATTCTTACCAAAATGAAATGCACTCTGACTACCACAATACATCTTGTTTTGATCTTGCACAAAACTTAACTCCTCCGAAAACCCTTTCATCTATAATACTCCTTGAACACCTCAATTGTTGTGAATAACTCTGCTTCAGTGGTTGACAATGCTAAAAACTTTTGTAATTTTAATTTCCATGACACAGCTTCCCCATCAAATGTAACTAGGTAACCTAATGTTGAATTTCGGCAGTCAACGTATCCAGCCATGTCTACATTTTGTATAGCCTACAAGTTCAAGTTTTCGGATCCTCCAAAACCCAATCTGTGTTTAGAGGTGCCTCGTAGATACCTTAATATCTATTTTACTGTAGCTCAAATTATTTCCTGGTTTTGAAAGAAACACACTAAATACACCCATCGTGTGAGCTAAGTCCGACCGAGTATGTAAGACTTCTGACTGTTGAAGCATATGGAACACTCCTCATTTCTTCTTCTTCTTCATCCTCTGTAGTAGGAATCTGGTTAGAGGACATCCAACCGCTTTTTTCTGGTCCATGTTGAATCTCTGAAATATCTTCTCAATACACTTCTCATGCAACAACCAGGTTTTCTTGGCATATCCAACTCAAAAAAATTTCCATGTCTATAATTCTTTTTGTTGGTCCCAAGTCCTTCATTGCAAAGGTCTTGTTTAGGTGCTTCTTTAGGCCTTTAAATTCACAAGCATCTTTACCAATATTCAACATTCATCTACATAAAGCAGAAGCACCATTAAAGAATCATCACAGGATTTCCTTACAAATACACGATGGTCTGCGGTAGTCTTTATGAATCCTGGCTCCGCTATTACAGATTCAAACTTCTTGTACTACTGTCTCGTTGCTTGTTTGAGATCATACAGACTCTTCTTCAATCTGCATACAAGGTCCTATTTCTCTTTCTCTGCAAAACTCTCTAGTTGCTCCATGCAGATTTGTTCTTCCAAATCCCCATGAAGGAATGTCGTCTTGACATCCATTTATTCTACCTCCAGATCAAGTTTAGCTGCTATCTTAGAAAAATACGTATATATGTCATTTTCACGTTTTCACCACACGTGAAAATATTTCATCAAAGTCAACTCCATGTTTCTGCCCGAAACCTTTGACGACAATCCTAGCTTTGAATATTAGTTGACTACTGTGTTTCTCGTGCTTCAACTGGAACACCCATTTATCCTTCAAAGCTTTCTTACCTATCGGTAATTTCACCAGCTTAAATGTATTATTATCATGCAAGGATTGTATTTCATCTTGCGTGGCTTCCATCCATTTATCCCAGTGTCCATTGGTACTAAATTCCTCGAAGCTTTCTAGTTCTCCCCAATCGTGATCTTGGTTCTAATACCAATTGTAGGATCGAGCGTTTGCCGTTTTAGCAAAATCTATAGCTGTTGGTAACGGTACAACTTCAATATTTTAAATTTTATAGCAACACAAGCGTCACGGTTCAATCGCTCTACCTAGCACGGACAATTATTGTACCTCAACATTGTTGTTCAACTAAGTTAAGAAAATTGTTAAATGTTTTTGCAACTTGGTCTTTGGTTTTAAGTGTTCACACCCAAATTTTCCTGGAATGATCGTTGAATAAATTTATCCAATACCTCACTCCTCCAAGCAATAATGACATTGATCTAAGCGCATAAGATCTAGAATTTTCTCAACTCTGCTAGGAGGTGAACTATTGAATGATATCATGTTTTGATTTCCGACCAAGCAGTTGGTGCATCGTTTCATATGAACTTGCTTTATACTGGGCAGAACATTCTTGCTCACAAGACGTATAATATTCTTTTAGTTATGTTACCGAGTCATCTGTTTCATAACTCTATTGAGTTTTCTTCTGCTGCATAATTCACGCTCTCAGAATGCTTCTTTTGTACCATGTAAAATTTTGTCATTTTGAAAGCCTTTGTCACCACAAGTGATCCTTTTGAAATCTTACATATCCCATTTCAAAAGGTAGTGCATAAAATTTCCTCATCCAGTCTTTCGATTAATATCAAACTCGGGCGAATATCTGGTGAACCATCCACGGTAGTCAAGCTCACATCTCTCTTTCCCATGACTGTAGATAAGCAATTATTTATCCATCATGAGCACACCAATGTTCCCTTGTATGTATGTAAAACATGATATGCCATAGACCGTTGCTCCACTATCAATTACCCAGCTGGTTCCCTAGGTTGACAGATTTGTAAAAACTCCAGCTCTGGCTCATGAATGGCATTGAATTCATCAATGGTATTTGTTTTCTCATCACCAGATTTTGTTTGCCTTTATCTTTTGAACGTGAACGATATTTCTTAATATGTCATTTATATCCACAGCAATGACACCTTTATATTGACATATCTTCCCGATGATTTGCTGTCCTACAACTTTTATAATTTTATGTTTATAGAAGAGAGTATTTATGTTTTTGGTGTGATTTAAATGAAAAATAAATGTGTATTTATAGGTGAAGTTTATGATAAAGAACAAAATTATTTATATCATTGCTTATATAATCACATCTACTTTTTTTTATTAATCATATATTTTTCAAATTGTGTATTATTAAAAATGTAGGTTTAAATATTTAGCAAAACCTAGACAATTAATTTTTTGAAATATGAAGCCTCAAAGATAGACTTTTGAGTCATTATGATGATACCAGTATTATATATTAATGAATCAAACCTATGTGCGAGGCAATACCGGCCATTTCCTCCTCGCGGTATGAGGAAACCGGGGAAGAGTATAAAAAATATAATAATGTCTTCCGAGATTGATTTTTAATTAATCCATGAAACCTTAAATTTTTAAGTAATATTTAATGAATTTGGGCCCCATAGAAGCATGGCTGTTAATTGCACCTGAAATTCATAATGTTAGTTTATTCTTAATTGAATCTTTCCTAGGCATCTGTCTCTGACCCTTAAATCATTGCAAGAATACAAGAAGGATAAGTGGTCAGCCAAAACAATCGACCAATATTAATATATTGTCAATATAGCATAGAGTTGAGTGAAAAAAACAAAAACGAAAAGCATAGACCAAGCAACATAATATCTGAAAAAAAAACTAAGAATGGGTTTTTAAATTCTTTTAATTTAGAGTGCTGTCCCCAACCCCACAATTATTAACTACTTTAACGTAATATTTTTTTTGAAAAAAAAATACATTTTTGCAACTTATGGGTTGTAAGCCACTCAAAGAGGACCCTTGATGTTGTTTCTATCCAATGTATTTTTATTTTAAAAAAAAATCTTGCATGATTGGATTCATTACGGGCTTGTCCTTAGCTAATTCGTAAGGTTATATAACTTTTTAAAATACTTTTTTAGTGTCAATTACAGTTGTATTAACATTAGGGCCGGGGCAGGTAAACCACTACCTGTCTCACTCATCATATTCGCTATAAGATTTGTACTTAATAAGCGTCTTCATCATTTAAAAACTTTGACATATGTCAATATTTCAGAATTGAGACTGAACATTTTCCCCCCTTTTTCATAAACACTTACTCCGAAGATTTAACTTTTGTGGAAAATGTAAGTGGCAATGAATTCCTTGCTCAAAATTACATGAGTTCAAATATTCGCTATCTTCATAGTCCAAACTCTATCTATAGCAAGATGATTATGAGTATTGGAGTGCAATAAATGTCCCTATTAGGTAGAGCGATCGAACCGTGACGCTTGTGTTGCTATACGATATAAACTATTGGAGTTGCACGGTTACCACCAGCTATAGCTTCTGATAAAGCGACAGACGATGGGTCCTACAATGAGGTTAATGGGTAAACTAACTTATAGTAAAACATATTAAATAGAAAAAACTAATATTCCTTATACTTTTAGAGCATCAATTATACAGTTTTTTCACTAATAACCATCTCTTCACCAATAATTTGGAGGAAATTCTTAAGCTTTTTATGAGAAATAGATCGGGTGGACTTGCTACTCTGTATGGGTATCCTTAAAATCACCAAAGTGTTTGGAGGTAAGAGTTGAGGAATCACTTTCATTCCTAGCCATACTGTGTGCTGCCTTTTCCAGTGTTTTTAAACACTATACTGTTAACTACTTAAAAATAATTACGACTGTTAATATTATATTAATCCCAACACTCAGCTGTAATGTGTTTCGTCACTTGTTGATTAAATTTAATGGCATATTTTTGTTGTTATTGTCGTTGTAATTAATTGGAGTTGACAATATGTAGAATCCATGCAACAGGGGACACGTGCTTTGCCTCCCATCCTAACTTTTGTACGGGGTGCATGTACGTGAATTAGTTAAGTTAGATATTCAAAATTATACACATATTTATAAAGAAATAGAAAAGTTGAGTTGGCATTAGGTCGAGGATATATTATTTGTAGTCGAAGAATGTGGGGAAAATTATTTCAAAATTCTTAGTATCAAACTTAAATTTACTTTACTCCCTATCAAACTTAAATTTACTTTACTCCCTATCAAACTTAAATTTACTTTACCCATGTCGAAAAAGTTAGTTTCAACTTCCACATGAAAAACTACTTCTTTGTTCCAACTCTCTGTTTTTCTATTCTACCTCTGCTTTTATTTAATATTTATTTTTTTAGCTCATCATGTTTTGGTAAAATAAATTAACTCTCATATATTTTTGACCGAAGTATTGTCGGATCGTGTCTATCCGATTTTACAAACTGCTCCTCACAGTTTACCACACAGTCGCAATCTTCTTTAATAATGACTGAACACCTATTATTTCGCTAGATTATTGATAAACATTCTGAAAAAATTTAAAACTCAAAAGAACTTTGAAGTTGTTTCTTTTCTGTTAGTTTTGTCTGGAAAGTTCTGCCCTTTTTCCATAATATGGTTTTGCAAAATTATTCCCAATTATCGATTTTTACACCGAGAAATTCAATTTTTCTTGTGACAATAACTGTCTTCTTTCATAGAGGATAAGCCATTCCTTCTTGCAAACTTTTAGAAAAGATTTTTAAATAATTTACATGATCATCCATATTTTTAAATTCTCTTAAAATATCATCAACATAAGACAAACATAAATTCAAGATAATCTTTAAACAATTATCCATTTTTTAATATATTTGAGTGACATTACTTAGTCTCAATGACAATACTTTTCAAATATAATGGTCTTGTGGTGTGGAAAAAGATGTAAACTTTACTTTCTTCTTTCATCCGTATTTGATAAAATCCAGATTTACAGTTGTATTTAGAGAACATCCTAGCATTGCGAATGCGACTGATCAAATGATTTTTACTGGTATAAAATATCCATTAAATTATAAGATCTTATTAATTCTCGATAATTGATTACTAACCTGAGTTTGTCTCTTTTAATCTCACTATGGTTTCGTACAAGAAACCTGGACTACTGTATGATGATACTCCTCTTTTTTTATCAGACGATGATCCAAATTTTTCTTGATAATCTTTTTCATATCCTTCTGATCAAATATATATTTATCGGCATAGGCTTGCATATTACAATAATACTTTTTGCTCTTTTTAACTTTTAGATTTGCTTTGAGTCGATTCGTTTCCCACCATACCAAGGTGTTTTCAATGTAGCTTTCGTCAATCCTTCTTCTTGACATCTTCAAGTGATACTTTGGATTCCATTTTATATCCTTATGAAGAAAGGATATTTAAGGAATTCAATTTTCTCTGGTTTAAGATCCTACTTTGTAACGTCCCATATTTAACAACTATCCCCACTGTACCAACACTAGTCTTTCCAGCGTGTTTTGTAATTCAATTTTCTCTGGTTGAAGATCCTCCCTTGTAACACCCCAAATCTAACGACTGTCCCCATTATACCAATACTGATCTTTCCAACTTATTTTATCTTAGCTCACACACACCCTGAGAAGCTTTCCAGGGGTCACCCGTCTCCAAATTTCCCCAGGTCAAGCACACTTAACTTTGGAGTTCTTAAGTGATAAACTATCGAAAAGAATATGCATCTTGTTGATATGAGTAGTACCAATTAAATCTGATAATCTCTCTCATTCCGATGCGGGATCGGTTCATTCATATGATACTTCACCCAGAAGCCTTCCAGGAGCCGCTCTCACTTCACTTTGTTGCTTCCATTTGAGTAGTTGATCATCTCTTGATTACCCTTCTCTAATCCGATCTTTTAACGTAAACTAGATGATAAGCACAACTAATCTTGCATCACACTCTTGAGTAATCACTTCTAGTTCAAAACTCTCAATTTCCTTAGCTAATGGTCTTTGAACTGAAAGTTGAGCTAGTCCTATTGTTCTTCTACTTAACGCATCTGCTACTACATTAGCTTTATCGGGTGATAGCTAATGATACAATCGTAGTCTTTAACTAGCTCTAGCCATCTTCTTTGTCTCATATTGAGTTCTTTCTGGGTGAATAAATATTTGAGGCTCTTGTGATCTGTAAATATTTCGCATTTCTCTCCATAAAGGTAGTGCCTCCAAATATTCAATGCGAATACTACTGCTTCCAGTTCTAGGTCGTGAGTAGAATAGTTTTTCTCATGAATCTTCAGCTGTCTAGAAACATAGGCAATCACCTTCTTATCTTGCATTAAGACAGCACCCAAACCCATCTTAGATGCATCCGTGAAAATAGTGTAATTTCCTTTTCTAGATGACAGTGTTAAAACATGGGCTTCTATGAATGCTTACTTTAATTATCAAAACTTAATTGCACTCTGAGGTCCAATCATATTTAACATTTTTCTTGGTCAATGACATAAAAAGAACAACTATATTTGAGAATCCCTTAGTAAAAGGTCGATAATAACCTGGAAGTCCTAAGAAACTACTGATCTCTGTAATACTTTTAGGTACCGGCCACTCCCGAACTGCTTCTGCTTTTGTTGTGTCTACTTCTAAACCACTCTTAGAAATTATATGACCAAGAAATACTACATTCTCAAGCCAAAATTCACACTTACCGAACTTAGCAAAAATTTGCTTAGTCCTCAAAATTTACGATACATGTCTAAGCTGATCTTAGAGTAGATTAGGATGTCATCCATAAATACTATTACAAACTGATCTAGGAAAGGTTGGATCACTCTATTCATTAAGTTCATAAATGCTGAAGGTGCATTAGTTAAACCAAAGGGCATTACTAAAAATTCATAGTGTCCATAACGCGTTCTGAAGGCTGTCTGGTAGACGTCGGCTTCTTTAATCTTCAGCTGGTGGTATCCAAATCGGAGATATATCTTAGAAGTTACAACCGCACCTTGTAATTGATCAAACAGATCTTCAATCTTAGGGAGATGATACTTATTCTTAATGGTTAGCTTATTCGACTCCCTATAATAAATGCACATGCTTCCATCCTTCTTCTTGACGAACAGTACTGGGGCTCCCCCTGGTGAAGTGCTAGGACATATAAAGCCTTTTCTAGTAGATCTTGAATTTGATCATTTAATTCTTTCATCTCTGTAGGTGCAAGTCTATACAACGGCTTAGATATAGAAGGTATTAAATCAATTGAAAATTCCACCTCTCGATCTAGTGGCAGACCATATATGTCTTCTGGGAACACGTCTGAAAATTCATTTACTACTTCAACACCTATAAACTTAGGTTTATTATCGTCTACTGCTGATAACACACTAACCAAAAATCCTTGATTTCCCTTCCTTGGATAGCTCTGGGCTTTCAGAGATGATATCAGCTCAGGGGTTCTATCCATTCTATCAGCTTGGAACAAAAATGGGTTTTTGTTGGGTGGTTTAACTTATACGGTTCTTTGTTTAAAACTATAACTACTCCGTACTTAGTTAACCAATCCATTACCAACATTAAATCAAATTCAAGCATGGGTAATACTATCAAATCTATATACACGAAATACCCTTGCAGCTTAAGCTCTATGTTGTGAAATATACTATTTGTATAAAGCCTTCTCCTAATGGTTACGTTAACGCAATAACCTATCGATAATAATTCAGGTTGGATATGTATTTCTTAGCAAAAGCTTCTGATACAAAAGAATGGGTTGCACCATAATCTACAAAGCTAAGTAGGCATACTAGCGATAACAATGACCTATAACTATCGTAGAATTTGGTTTAGCCTGATCTGATGTCATCACATAGGCTCTACTGGTAATTAGTTGTTTCGACTGCTGATAATTCCTATAGATGTGGCCTGGATTACCACATTTGTAATACATGTTCTGACCATCTCGACACTGACCAGTATGGTTTCTTGGCAAACTGGAAAAACTGGCCAGTTATCAATCCTAGGAACTGCGTTGATCGGTTGAGGTTGTAGAGTTCTTTATCCTTGAGACCTCTGCTGGTTGTTGTTGGGTCTCTTAACTTGTCTCTGGTCCTTATGTTGAAAGGATTGACGTTTTAGTTGACGTTCTTCATCAACCTCCTTCCGATCTTGCTCAGCTCGCAGGACTTTGTTAGCTGCTGCACTGAAATCTGTTGGTTCAGCTAGCCTAACTCCATGTTTCAACGTGGGTCATAATCCATCAAAAAAGTGACGGAGCTTCTCCACCGCATCTCTCCCTATCAGAGGAACAAATTAACAACCTCTTTCGAATATGCGGATATAATCATGCACTGGCATACCCCCTTGTTTCAGAGTTAAAAACTCCCTCTTCAATTCAAACCTCACTTCAACTATGAAATATTGGTCATGGAACATCTTCTTGAATTCTTCCCAGGTGAGCATAGCCAGGTCTACTGTCAGTTTGGCTCATTCTCACCATATCATGACATCTCCTCTCAGCATATATATAGCACAGCAAGGTCTATCCTATCAAATAAGTGCATATAATCGAAAATAACTTCCAGGGATTAGATCCAGCTTTCAGCTATTAGTGGATCAGTTGTACCAGAAAACTCTTCTGGACGTCTAAACCGTTCCTGAGGATCCTCGTGACTAGACATTCATCCAGTTGATTGGCCATTTCCTTGACTCGATTGATCAACCAAGAGTTCCAATAGCTGAGCCATACTAGCTAGGACACGATTGCTATCGCCTGATTCACCATCTTCTTCTATAAGATCTCTTCTTCCTCTTCCTTTTCCTGACATTTATCTGTATTCATAGCCCAAATCCACCACAAGACTATTATGAAAGAGTACTATATACTAGAACATGAAAATAAAACACACGGGTTAACTAAAGCGGCTGACGAGAACTGTCTTAGACTGGAAGAAGTGTTGTCCCGAGGTACCATGCTCCGATCAAAGGGAAGGTGCAAATTGAATAATCTATAACTTTATTATACCTATTTTTAAAAACAACAATTGGTTCAGGACTGATTTATAACTTTAGGAAAAACTTTCCAATCGCGTATTGTATAAACAGATCAGAGATCATATAAATGTGGAATTTATATATATATATATATCAAAGGTACAAATTCATTCAGATTACATTGAATAAGTTCTGAAAAAATCTGTATCGTTCAATATCTACATCTAGAATTATATACAACAAAAAACTGTGAACTGAAACAGCACGGAAATGAATGTCTACGATAAACACTCCCGCTCTGATCCAGCCCACATCAACCAGTATTGACTAAACCTCATCACCTGCACTCAAGAAAACTAGTGAGCCTAGAGGCTCAACATGTAAATTCTGAAATAATGAATACATGTAGTACATGCATAAACTTGACATACTTGAACATACTTAAAAACATTTAAAGGACGTAAGCTTTAACATAAACTTTTCTCAAATACTGTGGTTGTAAACAACCTTGTTTTCAGTTCTTATTTTCTGAATGAGTTATGGCACAAAAGCTCTCCTTGGGTCATAGTCGTTGATCAAGCTATCATCTGAAAATCAGAAATTGGGAAATAAATCCCAAACTCTACTGTTTGAAGGGGCACAAAGGTTCATAAACCAATATCCTCACCCTTTCTATATGAAGGGGTACACTGGTTTGTCAGCCAGCGTCCTCATCATTCCTGTGCTGACCGTCTATTAACTTTGCCATAAATTATAAAAACTTCATTTAAAACTTTACGATATATGACAGGGAAACTTCTGTCATTCTTCCTTCGCCACCTTCGCATATATCATTAAAATATTTTCTCTGCTGAAACTTTGCTTTGATATGAATAGATCACTTTTACATATATGGTTTACTTCTATAAAAATATTTTAGTATTCGAAAGTTACTGAGAGTACATCTAAATTCAATCGAATAAGAAACTCGAATCAGCTCAGGCTGTAGATACGAATAATGAATAATAGAGCTCGAAGCTAATGAACTATTTCTTACAATTGGTATAACTCTGAACATATTAGAGATATATCTTGGAATCAAAGTTAATAGGTCGAAGGATTAAACTTGAATTTACAGTAGTAGTCCAGAGTGGACCTAAGCTGAATCAGCTCAGCTCATAGTATCAAACAGGTCGCGAATGTAACCCAGTTCAGAATAGCAAATGAGATTTGGGCTATTTGGTCAACTCAAATTAGGAAAATCAACACAACTAAAACGAGCCGACTAAAGCACGATGGTCAAACAAAGTTAACTCGGCGTAGAACAATGAAATCCGATCAGGGGTTCCAAAAAACTCAGGGAAATATCAGATCACAACTTAAGATCAGCTCGGGAACATAAACAGATCGCGAACTTAGCTCAATAAGGACTAACAACTTAAGATTTCCTTAGTTGAAGCAAGACAAATATCTAAGGATACATCCAGGAACATAGACTCGTAAGCTGCTTGTAGTACCTCCCAGTATTTTGAACTCAACTCTGTGAAATGGTAAACATGAATTTAAACATTTGAGAACCATCTTAAACATAAACAAGATCATATTCATACTGGAAAACACACTCTTTCTCAGAATATGAAATAAACTGAAAAGAACATGCAATAAACTTAATATGATTTCATGAGTACAGCAAGAAATAGAGTTTACTTTCTTCAAATACTGAACACAGCTACAGAAATCCTTCATACGTTGAATAACTTTCAAACACGATCAAAAATAACTTTGAAATAGTTTTGAAGCTTCGGTCGGTTGAGAGATTTTCACCAGTACTCACCGCTTAAAAAATATGGAAAACTTTTGAAGAAGTTATGGTGGTGAAAAGTACTGATACGTGTATTTATATGAAAAGAAAAGCATGAGCACATAATTTTATAATATCTTTGAAAGTGGACCTCTTTAAACAAAACAATATAAATTGAACCGGTTTCAAAACATCCTAAATCGTGCTTGATAGTATTCGACTAGCCAACTCCTATAAACCGAGTTCCTAAACTAAACTAGAAATCAGCTCGGGCATGAGCTGAATTGTTGAATCAATAAAAAAGAAGGGTACTGAAATCACAATTAATCCCTTCTAAAATTTAGATTTCTCATTGTGAATTTATGGATTTCTGGACGTTACAAATTCAATATATTTCCAACCCTCAGGGCATCTAAATCTTCTCTAATGTGGAAAAACTTCTTAATGTCGTCTGATTTTCCTGGATAAGGGGTGTTCATCATCTATAACTTATAATCATATCCCTTTGAAGGATAATATTCTACGTCCCCGGTTTAAGACTTTTACTCCTTCGTATGATTGGTTTCTTTTGGATATGGATATCTATTTCCTATATTAATGGAATTATTTTTGGGTAAATAGCTTGAGCTACCTTCTCGAATATATTTGGTATTTTAATAAACTCATTTTTAATAAATAATTCTGAATGGTGGGTATTAGAAAGATCATATGAAAAAACTTGTTAAGTAATAGAATACGATATTGCCTTCTTTCATCAATATTTTCTCTTTGAAGTTTCGATGTAACGTTAAAAAATGACTAAAATCTCGATCTACTGAATTTTATGCTATTGTCGGATAGATTATGTCAGGCCTCGTGCACAACACAGAGTTAAACCACGCAACAACATAGCGGAAGCAATAAAAGTGGCTTAAAATTTTCGCTTGGCCTGACGGTTTAAAACAGATAATTTAAAATAACACAATACTTAAAATAATCTCAGTTTACATTACGAAATACAAAAATACATCAATTACAAGTACTAGTAACAATACCACAGCTGACAAAACTGCGGCTGAACAGAAACTAAAGCACAGGACATTCCCCGGCTGACAGCACTAGTACATAGTATGCTATATGCTAACTGAGACACTCTATCCACCACCTGGGACGCCACCTGTTGGATCAAAGCCACGCCCAGCTGTGAATCCTGGAAAACCTGTACAACACGCAGGCACAATACAACAGCCCCAGAGGGACCTCGGGGTCAAACCCCAGTACGGAGAGCAATAAATACAGCAAACGGAAAACAGTAGATAACATGCAAATGCTATGCAACGGATCAAGGCTACGACCGAGAAATGGGAGCCAAGGGATCTCAACAACAACTCGACAGCCGGATAACAGCAACTCAACAGCTGGAGCGGATCAACTGAAAGACAGTAGTGACCACAAGGTGCAGGAGTATATGGGAGCTACCCACTCGTCTCCAAACACTGTACCGGATGCAAAACATACAACTCCACCTGCTGTTGCTTAGCTCATGAGATGTGGGAGTTACCCACTCCGCTCATGGCGGCTAACAGATCCCAGCAGGGAGATGAGAGTGAGGTATTACTGCTCGCCCTCAAGCACTGAGGCATACGGGAGTTACCCGCTCATCCTCAGGCGCCGCATCCCGGTACACACGGATTGAACAACAAGGCACAGCTGACAGAATAGAGCTCAACAGGAATGTATACGTGTATGCAAATGCAACAGCTGATATTTAACACATGCACATAATAACAGCAGAAATCATACACAGCAAAGCACATAATCCACGTTCCATCCACACCTATAACAAAGCTCAAAAGCCAATACAGCAACTGCTCAAGGACTACAACTCAGAACCATAGCAGCTGGGAGCTACGACTCCACCAGCGCTAATTCTACCTTTCTATCACTACGAAAAGCTCTAACAAGCTTAAAGGCAGAATCTTTGCTTACCCCAAAAAGCTAGGATAGGATGCAAAATCTGACGCTTATGCTAATAGACTACACAAGGAAGATGTCTCTGCGATCCTCTTACAGCTCCTCCGCTGCCTACGAAAAGGGTATGAGACGAAACGCCCTAGCAAGAGGAGTCCAACCTACCACTCTCGCTCTCTTCGGAGCTATCTACCGACGGCATTTTGAACGAAGAAGGTTACTGTAACCAGTAACTAGGGTATCACGACAAGATAAGGTTCACGGGAAATATTTCTAAGTGTCGGGGAAACAATAATTGAACGCAAGGACCAGGTAGTCCTCTATTTATAGTCACAACTGACTAACTAGGAAATAGATCCACCGACAACTTCAGCTATCACCGGTGATATCTCAACCAACAGCTGAAGCCTTACGTCGATACCACACTCAACTAATTCAAACGACATTGCAGAGGGACACGTCACCTGCTACTCACTGCTGAATAACTAACCAACAGCTGATCGCTCACTCAACAGCTGATCCCTCAATCAGTTAGATACGCGCACAACCCAACAGCTGAGTCCTAGCGCTAAACCAAAACGCTGTCGTTCCAACTAACTCAAACGACGACGTACTAACACCCGCTACTGAAAACACGCCGCTGTTCCAAATGTTTCATAGCGCCTCAACTAGTACGCAACATCTGAAGGCAAATACTCACGGCTGATGTAACACCCGAAAAGATGTCTCCACGCAACATCTGATATCTTCACACAGCTGTATTAAACACTTAAACACTCCCGACGGCTACTTCAAGCACATCGACTCACAGCTGGTTCGATCCCGATCAACATATGAACAGCAGAAAGTTCGGGTCTCACAGATTATCCTTACAATTTTCCCCGCGCATATATTTTCTGAGATAGTTATCAATACGGATTCCTATAAATTACCCATCCGTTTATCACATATAGCGATATCGATGGGTGAATCAATTCCTTCTTTGAAGGTAGCTTTTATCATGATCTAGAGTACTACATGTGAATCCAGAACATTGTTCATGCTACATCCGTCTTGAGTTTTTGTAGTTCCTCATTTATTCTTCGAAAGGAATTAGCTGCATCTCCAATCGGTTTCTAGTAAGTTACATTTGGATCGTCATTTCCCTTCTGGAAACATTGTAGATTAGATGATGCTTTCTGCTTCTTAGGCTTAAATTGCCTAAGATTTGTCTATCTGTCTTGCAGAGAATCCCTGATATCTTTATAAGCTTGGATTTTCTCTCATGATTCTTTGAACCATATTGTGATAGATAGTTGTCTGGCTGAAGAAATTGGGCAAATCCTCATGTGTTTTCTGATAAAACACTTTTTCCTTGGTTGGATTCTGATTTCGATTCTCCATCAGATCCTTCTTTGCTTAACATTCCTCTTCTCCATATATATTCTCATATGAGGGAATGTCCTCAAATTGATATACTTAAAATAGGTTTTGATAAAAACGCTTCATCGATTTTGGAGTTGGTTCTAAACGCCCGATTCCTATTTTTCTCATTTTCTGGACAGCTGGTGAAGATGTCCCCTTGCTCCATATGTCCAACAATTGCTATCTTAAAACTTTTATTAGTCCTTCCGGGACTATTCTAAATTTTTTTCTTATTGGTGTTCATTCGGTGCTTCGAGATGAAGTCGATGCTTGAGATAAAACCCTACTCCTTGATGGTCCGCTTCTTTGTCCAGATTTGTAAGTTTTGGCATTCTATCTTGAATACAGTTCTTGGTCTCCAAGAGTTTCTCCTACCTCTTGTGTAGGATGAGTTCTAAAACTTCTCCTCTTCCGCCTGTATGGCTTACTTCCAGCAATTGTCGGAAGATCGTTCTCTTTACAACATAAAGGGGTTCGTTTGTTGATTCCCCTTAATCTCTTGTAATTTCTTTGTAATGCTGCCTAACGACACCATTCTGCCAATTTTCCTTTTAGAAAGGTAGCTCTTCTAGCCAAGGTATCTGGGTTTCCTGGAATATATTCTCCTATTAGCATTCTCTCAAAGGACCTGATATCTATGCGAAAAATAGTTTCATTGCTACATTTTTTCTACTCCTGAATTCATCTGTATTTAGTGAATAACATGACATATTCATCTACTAAAACAAATATCGTGTAATTCAAGACTGTACAAAGCTTGAGTTTATTTCTTTTTCTTCTCTGTGCCTTGACTATTAAAATATTCTATTCCTATAAATTGTGCTTTAATAGAGTAGTCATTTTCTTTGCATCTTACTAAAAGATTATCCGGCTAGAAATGACTCTTGTGTGTCTGCTGAAGTCATATCTCATGCTATTTTAAATGATCCAATATGACTCATTCCTAAAAATTTAATGAATCCTTCTTTATTGAGATATTGAGTTTGTTCTTCCATTCTCATTGTTGATGTCCAATCATCAATTAGATCTTCTCATTTCTTGAAATCCGGTACATCAAATTTAAGCATAATTGTGGTGCCTTGGTCCACCATTTCTTTCAAAACAATCTCGAAAGCTTACGAAAACATGCACAACGTTTTCAATTTTTGGATTTTAAAAGAAAACAACGTTCAGGGATGGTTGTGCGACAAAAGGAAAGATTCAGCTCATGCATAGCCAAACAGATTAGGAATTTCAATGCAAAAACTGGTGACATTTACGTGTGCTGAACACACACGGGTTGAGAAACAGTAATTGTATTAATGTAAACATTCAACACAAACAGCTCGCGGGCTGGATCAGCTTAGAGGGAATAAAATCGGAGTAAGAATACTACATAAAAATCTTTTGATACAAATAGATGGAAACGGAACATTATGATACAAATTTTGTTCACAAAAGGATGCAGCCTGTAGCAGCATGGAAACACCGGTCTTTCGATAAACACACATCCCCAATCTGTTCTAGCTCGCGCCATCCAGCCTTCAAGACTCCTCACCTGCAACCATGAAAGCTAGCGAGCCTAGTGCTCAGCAGGTAAATCTGATAATAGCAAAGCTCCACACAAACATAACATAGTAATTAACATTAAGGAAGTAAAAATTAAACATAAACTTTCTTAAATCTGCGGTTATAAAATAACCCATTAAACTTTTCTGTATGAGATGTGGCGCAGAAGCTCTCCTTAGGTCGCGTCGCTTGATCAAGCTCACTGATATCAGGTCTATGGGGAATAAATCCTAAACTGTACTATGTGAAGGGGTATGTAGGCTCGTCAACCCATAATCCTGGTCCTTCCTGATTGAAAGGGCACACTGGTTCTTCATCCAGCGTCCTCACCCTTCCTGTGTTGATCGTCTGTTATCTTTGCCATAGGTCATGAAACTTTGAATCATTTCCTTATACTCTAAGAACTATGGCAGGGAAACTTCTGTCATCTCTCATTCGTAACCATGCCATATAACAGTAAAACATTGTTAACAGATCGCACACAATTGGTTCGTTGTTTAATAAAAACTCTGTTATTATTTGAAAAGACTGCTGTGTTGGCATACGATGGCGGATCCAGATCCCATTTCCCGGGGGCACAGCGGAAATCAAAAAACCCCGGAAAGCATTCAATACATCAATATAAATCTACAAACATACATAGTGTTCATAGATTTGTTACCTTGCTGGCGTCTAGGCGCCTGGCTCCAACCAGATTTCACAGGGAAAAACTGGCTATTGTCGGTAGGCGGCGGTAGATCCTCCAATCAGGTCCACGACCGGAATCAATCTTCCTCCGTCAATCTGCACTAGAAGACTTGACGGATTTTGCAACGGACGGAATCACCTCGTCGCGGTGATCGAAACAAGTTTGATCACGAAGCGGGCGGCGGACGGCGGCAGCACACGGCGGTGGTGACGGTGTGCGTGAGGTTGTGGAGAGGTGGAGGGGCGGCCGAGACTTAGGTCTTGGAGGCTAGGGTTAGTTGTTATGTTGTGTGTGTAATTAAGCCCTAACCAACTTAATTAATAAAGATGTTAGATGGGCTTGAACCGGCCCAATGGACTTGGGTCAAACCCAGGTCCATATGAACATTAGGCTCGTTTAATTCACCACGGTTTCATCATAACTCCGATCGACGGTCAGATCGGACCGATCGACTCAGTTTCCAAAACTGAACGTTATGATGCGAAAAACAATTTTTCAGATACCTAGTCCAAAATGAAAGTTTTGCCCCTAAACAGTGGGAAATCGCAATTTGACCCCTCTTTACTTTTAGGAAGTCGCAATCCCTAAAATCCTCCTCAAGTGCTCAACACATTGAGCTCAGTTTCCGTGCGGGAATCATGAATCCAGTACTTGTGTGACCCTCAATGGTTCAAGGATACAGCTAGCCGTGGGCCCACAACCATTGCGGCTCCGAAATCACAATTTCGGACTCGCCCA
>KV011895.1:88528-114534 GCA_001598015.1 Dorcoceras hygrometricum
CCTCAGATAGCATAGGATATCCACGCATGTAAGCGAGCGGTGAATCCTCGACAACTAAGCATCGACTCCTACATGCATCGGGACCTCACCCAATCCCGCCGCCTAATGACCCCAAGTGAGTCGGAAAATGGGTCAAAGTGAGACGCCTATCATGTAGAGTATCAATGACGTTTCGAGTAGTGAGGACTAATCAGTACAACCAAGACCTCGGACTTATCCACTCGACAAATGGTAACCACTTGGAAAGTCCGAACGAGGGTAGTTCGATAGATCACCAGGTCACTATCCATCTGCATGCTCAGAACATCACAATGTTCCCTACCAATGAAACATGGTACTTTACATCGTAGATGCTAGTCTCAAGCTCGGACGGCCTTATCCTCATTTTGACGGCCCAATCGACTAGGAACGAATTCAGAATACACAGTGACTATTAGATGTGTTTCATGATAGCCATCATATCCACTATCACATCTAACATACACTATGGTGCATTCTAGGTCTTTATCCAATACAATTGTTAACATTATAAACATAATAAAAATAAAGAATGCCATAAACAAATGCGTATTTCATAAATAAAGATTGTCATATACAAGAGTCTATAAAACCCACACGCCACAAGTTGGCTAGTTGGGCATCTACTCTAACAATCTCCCACTTGCCCTATAGCCAACTACTCATAGCCAACTACTCATCAAGCGCAGTCCCATTGTTTCGTGATGTTTTTCAAACAACGGTCCTGGCAAGGGCTTCGTAAGTGGATCAGCAACGTTGTCCGCAGAGGCGACTCTCTCAACTGCTATGTCACCTCTAGCCACAATATCCCGGATTATGTGGTATTTCCTCAGTATATGTTTGGATCTTTGGTGAGACCTAGGCTCTTTTGCTTGCGCAACGGCACCCGTGTTGTCGCAGTACACCGGGACTGGACCAACTCCATTAGGACTGACGCCCAACTCTTGGACGAAATTCCTCATCCAAACTGCCTCCTTAGCAGCAGCTGATGCTGCGATGTACTCAGCCTCAGTGGTTGAATCCACGATGGTGTCCTGCTTGGAACTCTTCCAAGAGACAGCACCACCATTGAGCATGAATACAAATCCAGAGGTAGACTTCGAATCATCCACATCACATTGGAAGCTAGAATCAGTGTAGCCTTCCAATTTCAGTTCACCACCCCCATAGACCATGAACATATTCTTAGTCCTTCGTAAGTACTTAAGAATATCTTTCACAGCCTTCCAATACAATTGGCCGGGGTTGGCCTGGTAACGGCTCGTGACACTCAGAGCATATGCGACATCCGGTCTAGTTGAGATCATGCCATACATAATACTACCTATTGCCGAGGCATATGGAACACGTGCCATACTCTCTATCTCCTCATCAGTCTTTGGACACATAGACTTAGATAGAGTGACCCCGTGGCACATAGGTAGGTGTCCCCTCTTGGACTCTTCCATAGAGAACCGCTTAAGTATGGTATCGATGTAGGTAGCTTGGATGAGTCCGAGCATCCGTTTCGATCTATCCTGATAGATCTGTATTCCAAGAATATAGGATGCTTCACCCATGTCCTTCATCGAAAATCTACTAGACAACCATACTTTAGTTGACTGCAGCATTCCTACATCATTCCCAATGAGTAGAATGTCATCAACGTAAAGTACAAGGAATGACACAGCGCTTTTAACTACCTTTTTATATACACATGGCTCCTCGGGATTCTTGATGAAACCAAATTCCTTAATTGTTTCATCGAATCTCAGGTTCCAACTCCTCGATGCTTGTTTGAGACCGTAGATCGATCTCTGAAGTTTGCATACCTTATGCTCACTTCCTACAGATCACTTCCTACAGATGTGAAACCCTCAGGATGCGTCATATAGATCTCTTCCTTAATGTTTCCATTAAGGAACGCAGTTTTCACATCCATTTGTCATATCTCATTGTCGTACCATGCGGCTATGGCTAGTAAGATTCTAATCGACTTGAACATTGCGACTGGTGAAAAGGTTTCATCATAGTCAACACCTTGCCTTTGAGTGTACACTTTCACGACCAGTCGTGCCTTGTAGGTCATTACCTTACCATCAGGCCCAAGTTTCCTCTTGTATACCCATTTACACCCAATAGGAACAATTCCTTCGGAGGGTTAACAAGAGTCCAAACTTGGTTCGCATGCATTGAGTCAAACTCAGACTGCATTGCTTCAAGCCACAAATTAGAATCAGCATCAGAAATTGTCTCCTTGAAAGTTCTTGGATCAGATCCAACAACTTGATCACCTTGATCATCTTCAAGGAGAAAACCATATCTTTCAGGAGCCCTAGGAATCCTTTCGGATCTCCTAGGTGCGACCATTTCTGGTACTGGCTCTGTAGGTACGGGAGATTCACTTGGTACTTCAATTGGTTCTCGAACCTCTTCGAGTTCTACTATTTTGCCCTTTCTATCAAGTAGAAATTCCCTTTCCATGAAGGTGGCATTCCTAAACAAACACTTTTGTTTCGTTCGGATAGTAGAAGTAGTATCCAATGGACTTATTTGGATACCCAATGAAGTAGCATAAGATGGATCTAGTATCCATCTTATCTCCCACTGTCTGCTTCACGTAAGCAGGACATCCCCAAATCCTCATGTATGAGTACTTGGGTGGTTTGCCCATCCATATCTCATATGGAGTCTTATCCACTGCTTTGGTGTGGACATTGTTCAACAACATTACTGCCGTTTTGAGCGCATAGCCCCAAAACGAGGTAGGAAGCTCAGTGAAGCTCATCATAGATCGAACCATGTCCATCAGGGTTCGATTACGATGCTCCGCTTTACCATTGAGCTGTGGTGTGGCCGGAGGGGTCCACTGTGAGAGAATCCCATTCTCTTTAGATAGTCTTGAAATTCAGCACTCAAGTATTCACCACCTCGATCGGATCGAAGTGCTTTAATACTTTTGCCCAATTGATTTTCTACTTCAGCCTTGAATTCTTTGAACCTTTCAAAGGATTCAGACTTGTGCTTCATTAAGTACAAGTACCCATACCTAGAGTAATCATCGGTAAAGGTGATGAAGTATGTGTGACCGTACTTAGTACCGATACTAAGTGGGCCACACACATCAGCATGGATTAAACAATAGGCCTTGGGCACGTTCAGGCTTGCCCTTGAAGGGTTGTTTAGTCATCTTTCCCTTGAGACAAGACTCATAATTCGGTAGGGAGTTAATGTGTGACAAATCAAACATGTCACTCCTAACTAACTTGTTCATCCTACTTAGATAAATATGACCTAGCCTAGCGTGCCAAAGTTGTGCTGGGTTCAAGTTATCGTATTTTCTTTTAATCGTTGTTGTATGTATTTCGACATCGCGAGTTGGAACTGGTTTTAATTTTAAGGTGTACAGATCGTTTTCTTGTTCTCCAATACCAATCAAACATTCATTCTTGTAAATATTGCAAATCGAATTAGCAAACATACAAGAATATCCATCACTATCAAGCATAGAAACAGAAATAATGTTCTTTATTAATTTGGGAACAAATAAAACATCCTTCAATAACAACTTAAAATTTTACAATAGAAATAAATAAACATCTCCTATAGCTACTGCAGCAACTCTTGCTCCATTGCCCAGCCTCAAGTGAGTCTCACCCTCTCTAAGACGTCGGCTTCTTGTCATCACCTGCAAATCATTGCAGATATGAGATCCACATCCGGTATCAAGTACCCAAGAAGTCGAATTAAGAGACATATTTATTTCGATATAGAACATACATTTCGCAGTTCACAACTGCTCGAGGTACTCCTTGCAGTTCCTCCTCCAATGCCCAGGCTTGTGGCAGTGGTGGCAAACATCCTCGGACTTGTTTGGCTTGGAAGCTTTTGCCTTTGGCTTCTTAGTGGGCTTTTCCTCCTTCGCAGGGGCAGAACGCTTCTTACCCTTGCGTCTGGGCCCCTTCTTCACAGAGGAAGAAGAGCCCATAAGGAGGACGGGCTTGTCCTTCTTTATGGTTCCTTCGAACACTACAAGCATGTTAACCACCTCTTCAAGGGTGGCTGCCAGCTTGTTCATGTTGAAGTTGACCACAAAGGGGTCGAATGCAGCGGGCAGTGAGAGGAGAAGCACATCCACAGACAGCTCGTGTGGAAGTGTGATATCGAGGCCCGCCAGCTTTTCAACTAGCCCAATCATACGAACCACATGCTCGCGGACCAAAGTCCCATCGCGCATGCGGCTCGTCATAAGATCCTTGACAGCGGTGAACCTCTCATGTCGAGAGTTCTCCCCATACAGTTCCTTGAGATGAAAGAGTATGTCAGCAGCATACTTTGTCTTCTCAAAGCGCCGTTGAATTTCGTTGGACATCGATGCCATCACATAGCATCGAGTCTTAAGCTCGTCGTCCCACCATTGTTGAAGCGTAGTCAGCTCCTCAGGGCTGATATCGGCAGGGGCTTCCTTCGGAGGGCTCTTCTCTATCGTATAAAGAAGTTTCTCCGAAGCCAACACAATATTGAGGTTTCGAAGCCAGTCTTGATAGTTCAGACCGGTGAACTTGTTGCTATCCAGTATAACAGCGAGTGGGGTTTTGATCGAAGACATTATAAAGCAGTTTATACTGAAAGAAAAACAGACATACATTACTAACTATATATGAAATAACGCTAAGACATAAAACAAGGTCGTTAAGTTTTATGAATTACCCTCCCACTATTTTAACGATTTCACCACCCTCTAATGAATCGGAAAAGCAAGTTTCCTTAGTGGGTACACGGAGCCCAATCAAGCGATCATGGTCCCGAATAATATCAGCCAACCATGACCCCCAAAAGGTAGAGTCCAATTGCAACCGGTGCAACCTCCATGCATTCACCTCACGTCCAGTAAGGGCCCAATAATATGACGCCGTTTACTATCACGTGTCAAGATGACCCATAAATGTTGAATCGTGAAGGATGGTCCCCTTAACGTCCCCAATAATATGAGCCAACGTTAAAGGGAGTTCCAACCGACTCACAACAATTGTCAATGGCGTGGACAACTTTCCGACATACAAAACCCCCTCAATAATATGATTCCGGCCATGTATGCAGGTAGCATCGGCGTACACCCATTGTTAATGGAAGGTAGGGATAATTTAAACAGATTTAAATTCCATAAGTTTATCGAATAAACTTTTAATCTTGATATCAGTTTTAAATCGTATTTAAAACGAGGGATTTTATTTTTGAAAATTTGGTCTCATGCAATTTTAAATCATAATTTAAAACATGCAGATTCAACATATATCAAATATATAAATAACTTTGGGATGATCGATCGCGAGAGCTATGCGGTCCGTGGTTGCCAGTCACGGACCTGGGTCCAATCCTAGGTGAAATGCAATATGCAATGCAATCCTATTATAATTGCTTCCGATTTTACAGATCTTCGATCTTCAATATCTTTGATCGTCATCTCCACCGTCTTCAGATGTCCTCCCACTAAATCTAGTATTTACATTTAAATTGCTATGACAAGTAAGGGATACAATTTGTAGGGGTGCGAACGGGCCACAAACAGACCCACTTTATAAAATGATAATCAATAATATATTACAACCGAAATCGCAAAACCTAAAGCATACACCTAACACATTGGGCACGGCTCTCGATCATCCCAAACATGCAATCAATCTAATTAAAATGCATAAATTTAAATAATCAAATTATTTACCCACAAAATCATATTTTAATTACAAAATCGCATTTTATAATAAAATCGCATTTTGTCGATAAAATCATATTTTAATCAACAAAATCATATTTTAATTATAAAAACATATTTCATAACTAAAATCATATTTTGCAATTTTAATTGCATCATATTGGGCTTAAAACAATTTTAGGCCCAAAATCTCAAAAATTTCAAAATCGACCAAAATCGGCCCAATATCGAATATTGGCCCAAACACCCCTCGGGCCGTCCCGGACAAGCCCGAAAATCCAAGGAGTCGAAAAACAGCGTCGCAACGCCGCCTTGGGTATGCCGGCATGCGGCCGCTACAGTACCTGCGTTCGGCCGCTACAGTACCTGCGTTCGGTCGCTACAGTCCCTGCGTTCGGCCGCTACAGTACCGGCTTTGAGATCCATGCAATTCAGGCAACAATGTATTGAAGGATCCGAGCCTGTGCTCTGATACCACTGTTGGAATACGATGGCGGATCCGGATCCCGTTTCCTGGGGGCGCAGCGGAAATCAAAAAACCCCGGAAAGCGTTCAATACATCAATATAAATCTACAAACATACATAGGGTGTTCATAGATTTGTTACCTTTCTGACGTCTAGGCGCCTGGCTCCAACCAGATTTCACAGGGAAAAACCGGCTCTTGTCGGTAGGCGGCGGTAGATCCTCCAATCAGGTCCACGACCGGAATCACTCTTCCTCCGTAAATCTGCACTAAAAGACTTGACGGATTTTGCCACGGACGGAATCACCTCGTCGCGGTGATCGAAACAAGTCCGATCACGAAGCGGACGGTGGACGGCGGCGGCACACGGCGGCGCAAGGCGGCGGCCAGCGGCGTGCGTGAGGTTGTGGAGAGGTGGAGGGGCGGCCGAGACTTAGGTATTGGAGGCTAGGGTTAATTGTTATGTTGTGTGTGTAATTAATCCCTAACCAACTTAATTAATAAAGATGGTAGATGGGCTTGAACCGGCCCAATGGACTTGGGTCAAACCCAGGTCCATATGAACATTAGGCTTGTTTAATTCACCACGTTTCATCATAACTCCGATCGACGATCAGATCGGACCGATCGACTCAGTTTCCAAAACTGAACGTTATGATGCGAAAAACAATTTTTCAGATACCTAGTCCAAAATGAAAGTTTTGCCCCTCAACGGTGGAAAATCGCAATTTGACCCCTCTTGACTTTTAGGAAGTCGCACTCCCTAAAATCCTCCTCAAGTGCTCAACACATTGAGCTCAGTTTCCATGCGGGAATCATGAATCCAGTACTTGTGTGACCCTCAATGGTTCAAGGATACAGCTAGCTGTAGGCCCACAACCATTACGGCTCCGAAATCAAAATTTCGGACTCGCCCATCGGATCATGGTAAACGCGCCTAGAAAACATCGCCCCCATGATCCCATAGGTATCACTGATAGTGCCTGCAAAATCAAAATTTCGGACTCGCCCATCGGATCATGGTAAAGCGCCTAGAAACATCGCCCCATGATCCCATAGGTATCACTGATAGTGCCTGCAAGAACCAGTTGGTCGTGGTTAGCGTACAGTACGGTCCTTTCAATACATATATCTCGATCAGATCAACGACCATTGGTAAATCGAGAGTCGCTAGAGATCCGATAGCTATGCATACATCTTGGAGATCGAATAGTGACATCATGAGTGTTACTAGGTAAACCCATTTATCTAAAATACTTCTCTCTGGCCAGAGATTTATACACTATTATCTCCTCAGATAGCATAGGATATCCACGCATGTAAGCGAGCGGTGAATCCTCGACAACGAAGCATCGACTCCTACCTGCATCGGGACCTCACCCAATCCCGCCGCCTAATGACCCCAAGTGAGTCGGCAAACGGGTCAAAGTGAGACGCCTATCATGTAGAGCCTCAATGACGTTTCGAGTAGTGAGGACTAATCAGTACAACCAAGACCTCGGACTTATCCACTCGACAAATGGTAACCATTTGGAAAGTCCGTACGAGGGTAGTTCGATAGATCACCAGGTCACTATCCATCTGCATGCTCAGAACATCACAATGTTCCCTACCAATGAAACATGGTACTTTACATCGCAGATGCTAGTCTCAAGCTCGGGCGGCCTTATCCTCATTTTGACGGCCCAATCGACTAGGAACGAATTCAGAATACACATTGACTATTAGATGTGTTTCATGATAGCCATCATATCGACTATCACATCTAACATACACTATGGTGCATTCTAGGTCTTTATCCAACACAATTGTTAACATTATAAACATAATGAAAATAAAGAATGCCATAAATAAATGCGTATTTCATAAATAAAGATTGTCATATAGAAGAGTCTATAAAACCCACACACCACAAGTTGGCTAGTTGGGCATCTACTCTAACATGCTGGGTGTACGACGGACACAGCTGAAGAAAATTCTGAAATTAGCTCAGGATAGAAACAGATCACAGGCGTAAAAACAACTCTGAGTGAACTAAACAGATTATGAGCATAAAAAAAGCTCGGAGAAGAAAACAGCTTACGGGCGTAAAATATCTCTGGGTGAAAAAAACAGCTTACGGCTGTAAAACAGCTCTGAAGGGAAAGTCAACACAACTTACAATAATCAGGATAAAATATGAAAGTCAACCCAGGTAAACTCAGCTTAGGGGAGTCATACCAGATCGCGATCTTAGAGCAGCTCGGAGGGGAAAAGAGATCGGGAGCAGATCGAACAAGGAAACCAGATCATGAGCGGGCTGGACAATGAAACCAGGTCGGAAGCGGGCTGAACAAGGGGACCAGCTTGGAAGCGGGTTGAACAAGGGAACCAGCTTGGAAGCGGTCTGATCAAGGGAACCAGCTTGGAAGCAGGCTGAACAAGGGAATCAAATCGGAAGCGGGCTGAACAAGGGAATCAGTTCGGAAGCGGGCTGAATAAGGTAATCAACTCGGAAGAAGTCCGAATAGACTAGCTAATCTTATCAGGCCAGAACAGAGTTCTAACTAGATCGGTTTTGCCTATCTGCTCAGAAGCTCATCCTTAGCTATCCAGTGAAACAGATTGAAGAAGTTCGAACCGATTAGCTAAGATTATCAGATCAGAGGGGTGTACCAGTTAGACCAGCTTGCCTATCAGCTCAAAACATCATCCTTAGCTATCCAGCACGAGTACTGAAACCAGCTTGGAGAAGTCCGAACCGATTACCTATGCTTATTAGAGACCAGAACAACACCCTAACCAGACTAGCTCCGCCTGTCAGCTCAGAACCTCTTCCCTAACCATCCATCACAACTTATTCTCTGAAGCTACATACGTACAACCCAGAAATTTTAAAAAGGCGACAGCTCCGACTGTCATAGAAACTCCACTGTAAAACATTTGGGAACTATAAAAAACAATTTCCGAAACCGTTGAAAGCATATAGATCATAAAATCATTTGAAAAACTTTAATATTACTCAAAACTCTGAAACAGAATGCAACAGAAAGCAAGCAGCACGTAGAGAAAAGTGAACAATAATATGCTTTCACAAAAGCAGCAAGAAACAGAGTTACTTGCCTCAAGCTGAACGACGGGTTTCAGAGAACAAATCCGGCTTGAATATCCAACCAGCACGACCGGAACGCTTACTCTGAAGGAAAATATTTTGGTTGATTTGTGGTTTAGAAATGCACACTCAACGCCTTAGAGGAGTAATTAAGCAGGACGGGCATTGTCTGTAGCACTCCAATAGTAATTATTCACACTAGACTGCATTAGGCGGCTAACAGTAATAAATGTGCTTAAAAAGGTATTGAAGGCGTGATTATGGTAATCATTTTGCTAAAAGAATATATATATAATAAAAAAAGGTTGGACCGTGCCTGAGTTTACTCTTGCTGGAATCGTTCGCGAACCGTCCGGTTTAAAAAAATCGAAGAACTCAGCTCATGTGAAAACTGCAATATTAAACAGAAAAATATCAGTTTAATCCCTTGAAAACAAATTAAATGACTCGTGGATTTACGGATTTTTCGGGAGTTACAATAACCCCATGTGGATGTCTCAGTTCTAGAACAGTTTTTCCATACGGTGTTTGGTTAAGTGGTATTTGTCTCCTTCTTGATTGTGTTCCTGCTGGATGAGATTCTCCTCCAACCCGAAAATCATTTTGGGTTACTCTCATGTTTCCATCATAGGATCGCACACTAGAACTTGGTGGTCCAGGGAAGTAATCCTTGGAAAAATAGGTTGGTCAACCCATGTTGTATTCATCTTTAAATGTACGACATTGAGTGTAGCGCCCCAAAATCCATAGGACCACAATTGTTAATTTTTTTTTGTTCAGGACCGATTTGATATTTGATCATCCAGATTTCAGTTCAAGCTAGTTTTAGTTGTTTAAACTGATTTCTTTTCTTCCAGCTTAAGAGCACGACCCATATGATTTCAAGAAGGATTTCGCCCCAAGCACAATACCGAGCTGATGCAGATTTTTTCCTAAATAAAATGTTTTTGGATGGGATATTAGTTTTTATAAAAATGGTGTAGCAAGTTTACAAATTTAAAATAATAGTGTGGAGCTTTTATCAAATTTTCAAGGATTTTGTATGGTAACCCATGCCTACTCATTGTACCTTTCACCTACTACAAATCATACTACCATATATATAATTGTTTACATGAGTTCTAGAGCTCTTTTTTTTTACAAGAAAACCTTCCGTTCTTTTTTAAAAATCAGAGGCTCGCAGAGTGTGCTTGAGAGGATTTCCAACCAAGGCCATCTATTCGTTGCGATTCTCAACTCAGGAAAGTAAAGTTGATTCTTGATGTATCTGGAAAACATGTATTATTTCGTTGTTTCTGTTGTATTCTTGCCTGATGCACGTTTTAGTTCCGTCCAGTCAGTTCATGTTTATGTTTACGCTATGGATTCACGGCTCTGATGCGTTAATTTTGAGAAAACTCACCATTTTATCTTTTTAGCAAGGGCAGTTGTGTTTGCAATAAAAATGATGAGTTCTACAGATTCCAGTAAGATGATTCTTTAAGCCAAATCTGTTTTCACGCTAGCGATATGACCCATGCAGCCAAATCTGTTTTCACGCTAATGATAAGATTCCTGAAGTCAAGTCTGTTTTCACGTCTGCAACACCACTTGTATAGCCAAATCTGGTTCATACCCGAGTACTGTTTCTATAGCCAAATCTGTTTCCTACGCGTAAAATGTATCTTTGAGCCAAATCTGGTTGAAGATAAAAACGAGTTTCATAGCCGTGAATCCACCAGTTTCAGTGATCGATCTTCGATCAAGAGCAATCTATAATAGCTTTTTCATTCGATTAAAAGAAGTAACTTTCAGTTTAAGGACTTATGGCATAGAGGACCCGGTCAACCAGGAAGGGAACAAAGATTAACTGTAATACCCCTTCACAAGTAAATGTCTGAATTCAGGAAAGATGATAGCAAGCATCAGAACCAAGAGAGAGCTTCTAGGCCATAAGTCACAATCAATTCAGATTTGGATCCGGACGAGTGTCCCGATCTAGTTTTTGATCAAGATTATTATGTTTCGCCTATATACCTTTAATTTACGTACCATGATTCAGTTTTGCTTGCATTATTTGATCTTGTTACCCTCAGTTTTACTTGTTGAGCCCCTAGGTTCACTAGTTTTCCTGATGCAGGTGAGTCTACACAGGGGCAGTTGAAAGGTGTGAGCTGAACCAGATTTGGGGTTGCGTGTGTTTGTCAAAGGCCCGCGTTTCCGCAAAGCCAGTGCTGTTGTTGTTTTGATCTTTTGTCGAAAGTGTATTAAGGTCCATTACAAAAATATAGAAATCATATAGAGTTCCAGTAGTTGTAATATCTCATTTTGTATATCGATCTAGACGTTCTTTTATTCCAAAGCTGTTTCTACTGTTTTCTTTTTGCGCCATCGATTGTATACCATTTTCTTAAGGGGATATAGCTTGCAATATTTCGCACTTAGTCCTTCGATTCCCTTTGATTATTCATTTACTCCATTCCATTGATTCCCATGGGTTTGGGCGTCACAACTTGGTATCAGAGCATGGTCCTGAGATAAACGCACACTTTCCAGTCTGGAGCAGTTCACGCCGACCGTATCTCCTGATCTGTGAGTTTTATTGTTCTGTTAATAGTCATTTCTCTTTTAGTTTCTGATGTTATTTTTGTGATAGATGATGGGCTATAGATTAAGATGTCTGACAGAGGAAGAGGTAGAAGAAGCACTCCCTTAAAAGAACCCAGTCCAGACAGTAACACTATTATTACCCAACTTTTTTAAGGCTATTGGTAGAACAGATGGGCAGAGGCAATGGCCAATCTTCTAACAGTAGGGTACCAAACCATGATGATCCTCATGAGAGGTTTCGAAGGCAGAAACCAAATGAGTTTAGTGGTACAACAGATCCACTTGCTGCTAAGAGCTGGATCAAGTCGATGGAGGTCATTTTTGAATATCTCCAGATGTCAGATTTTGATAGACCTAGGTGCGCTATCTACATGTTGAGGGATGATGCAATGATCTAGTTGGAAGGAGCCAAGTTATCAGTGGATTTGGAAATCTCCCGTCGGAAGATTTTAAGCGAGTGTTATTCGAACAATACTTTACAGCAGACAAGAGGTCTGAGCTGAAGAGGGAGTTCCTAACTTTGAAATAAAGGGGCATGACAGTACATGAGTATGTTCGAATGTTTGAGAGAGGGTGCTATTTTGTGTCTCTTATCGGAAGTGTTCCCGAGGAGAAGTTTAGTAATTTTATGAAAGGATTGAAGCCTACCTTCAAGCTGAATGTTAGGCTATCGGAGCCTAAAACTTACAGGGAAGCAGTAAACAGAGCCCTGCAAGTTGAGAGGGATTGGAAGGATGTTGAATAGGAGAGACAACAGAATAGGCAGACCTTCCAAAAAAAATACCAAAGACCATTTAAGAAATAGAAACGGAACCAGCAGCGACCTCAAGAACAGAAACCCTTACCAATTCAGCCTATTAGTGCATTTCCAATTAGAGACGACAAGCCAATTTGTCCCAAGTGCCAAAAGAATCACTCTGGGCAGTGTAGAGCGGGCCAGAGCGGCTGTTACAAGTGTGGTGCTCAAGGACACATTGCAAGGTACTGCCCAAATTCGAAGCAGCTGGTGCCCATTCGAGCGTATATAATGACAGCTGAGCAAGCCAACCCTGATTCTACAGTGGTTACAGGTAAGATTTTAATTGCTGGCATGTCTTCATTTGCCCTGTTAGATTCAGGTGCGACTCATTCTGTAAGGGGCTGAACTTTTTCAACTTAATTTAATAAGTTTGGGGTTCAATTGAAAGGTACAAAAAGTGTTGAGTTAAGCGTGCAAGGGTGAGAATAGTACTGAGATGGGTGACCTCTTGAGAAGTTCTCGTACTTCAAGCTGCTGATGTCGCACCACTTGATCTGGTTGACCATGTGGGATGTAAAAGTGTGATGTCAGATCTTAACGGGTAATACTATCTTTGCTGGGGATAGGGCCGATGGTAGGGGAAGAGTAATACTGATCTCTAAGGGAATTGAGATAGCACCAGCAGTTAGACACGCACATCCCCTGACTCATGGGCCTAATAGCCCAACCCTAAACGCACATAATAGGTGCACTCTGTGCTGCCACATTATAAGGAAATAAAGTTACACCTTGGCTAACAGCTATAGCTTTTGGCCTAGTGGTAAGCGCTTGATCCCAACAAGTGGTATCGGAGCAGGTTGTTCTTGAATAGTGCATTTTCTTCGAAAAATGTTTTTAAACAGTTTTAAATACGCTATGATATCAATTTGAAATCCTGTCTATGATGCAAAACTTTTAAGGTTTCAAAACTCATTGCATATGGATAGGGGGAGGAATGTTTATTGAATTGCAGAACGATTTCTCGAAAGGAAAGAGCGGCAACATCTCTTCCGAAGAGCTGACAGATTGCGCGAGATCTGTGGATGCCAAGATCTCTAAGGCTGGGCGAGGCTAAGCCTTAGGGAAAAATGGGAGAGATTCTGCGGATTGAATCCTCTATTGCTCCTCTGGTCCTAATGAATGAGAAGTTCTAAGTTGCATAGGCTTTTCAAAATCTCATGCATTGATAAGGATTTCGAAAAACTGTCTTCCCGTGCATAAATTTTTTTTAAAATAACATTACCCCATGTTCTGTTGAGGGGGAGCTCTGTTTTAAATAGTAAGGGGAGACAAGATTTCGAACTCTTTTTTATTCCCACAAAAAGGGGGAGAAATATTTTCAAGCACAAACATACCTGCATGTGTTTATCCAGATTTTTTGTAAATCAAAAGGGGGTAGATTGTTGGATCTGTTTTTACATATCAGAATCTAAGTTTTAATTCACACAAAATCTGTTTCTATTGTACTAACGCTCTACATGACATGCACAGCTTTCTAAGACTGGAGTAGACGTGAAGATATCCAAACTGTGTTTTAAATAGTAAGGGGAGACAAGATTTCGAACTCTTTTTTATTCCCACAAAAAGGGGGAGAAATATTTTCAAGCACAAACATACCTGCATGTGTTTATCCAGATTTTTTGTAAATCAAAAGGGGGAGATTGTTGGATCTGTTTTTACATATCAGAATCTAAGTTTTAATTCACACAAAATCTGTTTCTATTGTACTAACGCTCTACATGACATGCACAGCTTTCTAAGACTGGAGTAGACGTGAAGATATCCAAACTGTAATAGTGAGAGGACGCCTGAGTTGGACTGATCGAAGATATCTAGCTGGACCAGTAAGGGGTCGCCCAAGATGGTTCAGCTGTTTACTTCCAGAAGTGCAGGGAACATCAAGCTGGTTTATCGGCTTGAAGTAGGAGCAGCACGAAGATCAAGCGCAGTAAGAAGAAGAGCAGTTCAAGCGCAGGATCAAGAGCAGAGTTGAAGTGCAGTGATTGAAGTGTAGAATTGCTCAAGTGCAGATCAAGTGCAGTTTACAAGAGCAATGATTGAGTGTGAAGCCGTATACAAGAGCAGTGATCAAGTGCACGCTTGATCATTGAGCACGACAATAATCAGTTCATCATAGGGATCTCAGTCCTTGGGTAGACTGAATCAGAACTGATTAACAGTGTGCTTACTAATGAGTTGGAAGAGGTGTCTGAATGGATCAAGAGAACAAGCAAGTACACAATGGCTCTTGACGAGAAGAATAGAGCCTAGCTGGTTAAGGACAAACCAGCTTGAAGATTAAGAAGACCAGCCGGGAGCAAACAAACCAGCTGGCTGTATGATATCTGTGAGAAGTCTGAACTCACAGATACATCAACCAGCTGGTTGGCGACCAGCTGGGAATGGAGCAAAGCTGGAGCCTCGAAGCAGCTCGAAGAGCAGGAAAGAGAAGAACAAGCTCAGCTGTAGAGATACATCAACCAGCTGGTTGGTGACCAGCTGGGAATAGAGCAAAGCTGGAGCCTCAAGCAGCTCGAGAGCAGGAAAGAGAAGAACAAGCTCAGCTGTAGAAAAAAAGAGGCGCAGATGCAGAAGTTGCTCAAGAACAGATTAAACATGAAGAGAAACCAGCTTGACGAAGAAACCAGCTGAGAAACCAGATTCAGACAAATCAATTTGGTCAAACAAAGCAGTTTGAACAGACCTACGAAGACCGATTTAATTGGTTCAAACTGATTGATCTTGTCTTGTCAAGCAAACGGAGCTCGATAACAGCAAAGGCTGCAAAATCACCGATGAAAAGAGCTAAAGTCATATAAAGCCTGCAAAGCATTAAATGACAAAGGACACAAAGTACATATGCGTCAGAAGACTTTTCAGCGGCTACAACTTTGTGTTCAATGGATAAATTCAAACTGGGACTTTATATATCAGGCACAATGGAACATAAAAACATGCGCAAAACAGATAGAGTGGTATTGTGCAAAGTCTAAACAGAAAAGCAAAAGACGCACAACACTTAACCTGGGAAGATAGCAGAAAACCAGCTCGAACAAGAAGCACTTCCCAGTGTGTGTGAGATTTTATCTTTGAGAGATTGTGCTTACACTGTAAATCTCACACACACACATTCACTCATATTTGAGAGATGAGCGAAATGTTTAGAGTGAATGTGATTCAATACTCTCCATTGTAGTCTTTGGATAAAGACGTTAAACAAGTCTAGTTGTCTTTCGCACTGAGACGTTAAACAAGTGTATGTAGCATTTCTCACTGAGGCAGTAAAGAAGTGAGTTAGACACACGCAGCTTGTGGGCTGGTGTGCAGTGGTGTGGCTAGAAGTTCTTTCAGATGTGGGTCGTAGGCAGTGAGGGTCGTTGTAATAAAAGTCTTATAGTGGATCCTTCTCATTGCGGAAGAAGGGGAGACGAATGAGAGTTTGCTCCGAACTTTCATAAACAAATCAGCTATATTTTCTTTACTGCTTTCAGTACTTGCATTCGTACGCATTGCATATTTGTTGATCGCATAAAACTGTTTAAATGGGCTTTCGAATTTAGAGTGCAGTTTGAGTTATTTCCGCATGTTTTAATTACTTTACTCAATCTGTATCTCGGTGCACGTGCATTCAAGAACACAGAGCTTTTGCAGCTCAAGTTGAGTTAACCAGATCATTCGGTTGTGTGTCGAGCTGGTCTCAGCTTCTAGCTGGAACCAACATGAATAGCGCTCGCTTTATCACCGAGCTGGTTTCAACAACCAGCTGGAACCAGCTTGGGCGTCCCCTTACTGTTCCAGCTAGTTATCTTCGACCAGTCCAGCTCAGGCGTCCCCTCACTGTTCCAGTTTGGATATCTTCACGTCTACTCCAGTCTTAGCAAGCTGCGCATGTCATGTAGAGTGTTAGTACAATAGAAGCAGATTTTGTGTGAATCAAAACTTAGATTCTGATCTGTAAAAACAAATCCAACAAAAAGTTTGAACTTGGTCTAAAAGAACAATCAACAAAATTCTGAACCAAATTGCAAAGAATAGAAATTTTCTTCGTAGAACTAATAAACCAGATCTGAGTATAAAACTGCATGGAATGGTATTTACAATAACAGTACAGCTTTGTTCGGATTACATCAAAACAAGGAATCAGTAATCTGCTATGTATCAAAAGATGTAACTATATTTTCGTACAACCAAGAACAGAAGAAACTGAAAACAAAACGGAAGCTATTGTCCACGATAAACACTCCGATCCAATCAGCTCCCACCATCCAGCTTCCTACTAAACATTATCTGCACTCAAGAAAACTAGTGAGCCTAGAGGCTCTCAGCAGGTAGCTCTGGAATTGCAAAGGCAGATAACACAAGCATAATGATATCTTATTCTGTATCTGAAAGCTGATAAGATGAATACAATAAACTGTCAAATCTGAAACATATGAAATCATAAACGTATATGACTAAAAACATTTTCTTTCTAGTATTTAAACAATTCTTTAAAGCCGTGATTATAAATCACCCTGTGCTCTGTTCTTTTATCAATTAGACTATGGCTTAGACACCTGGACAGAGGTCAAGTCGTTTGATCAAACTATCATCTGATATCAGGTCTGGGGAATAAATCCCATCTTTTCTGTGAAAAAGATTATAGCTTGCTAACCATAATCCTGGCCCTTTCAATTTGAAGGGGCACACTGGTTCGTCAGTAAGGTCCTCACCCTTCCTATGGAGACCATCTGTTATCTATGTCATAATCTTTTAAACATTTTCTCCCTTAAACATTCTGTAAAACTTTCTTTTCTTTCCCCTGTCAGGTATGGTTTACTGGTTTAAAAACTCTATTGATGTTATGGAACCATTTAAGAATTCACTGAAATTTATGTGAAGAAGAAAACTAAAAACAATTGCTCAAATCTGGTGTACTATCCCGTACAAGGGTATAGCCACGAATGAATCGGTTTATACTTCCGAATCGAAGCTAAAATAAAGAAGAATTAAACTAGAGTTCTGTATCTGTTGAAACATACTTGGAAGGAATCAACTCGAAATCTGAATAATACGCAAGCGTATCAACGAAAAAGAAAGAAATCAGATCTGGACTACTTATTCAACTCAGATTTGAATAAGTCAACATAGCTGGATTGAGCCATTCAAATTTCAATAGTCAACCGAGGTCAACTGAGATTTGGAATGGTCAACATGACTTCAATAAGCAGTTCACATTATGATGGTCAAACATGGTCAACTCAGATCCGACCACGAAATCAGATCTCAACTTGAAACGACTTAAAGAAAGAAAACAGATTTCTACTTAAAATCTATTCAAGATGTGAAAACCAGCTTAAATAAGATAACCAGATCTCAGACTTAATTTGAAATCGAATATCAGCTTTGAAGATTTCCTTAGCCTGAAGGAATCGAAAACATCTAAGGAAATTTCTGGAAAACAATTCTAGTAAGCTACTTGTAAGCTACTTTGAAGAAATTCTTGGAAATCTCAAGAAGAAACAGAGATTGAACATCATACTTCATTTTCGAACACCATTCATTTTTCGTAAAATCACAGTAAACCAATACTTTCTGCAAAATATATATCACAGTTCATCTATATTCGAAGAACAGCAAAAACAGTTCTCAAACCTATTTAAAACGCATACAAACATGCAAACAGAAACAATATATGCTTTCAAGAGTGTAGCAAGAAACAGAGTTTAGTTGCCTATATCTGCGACACAATTACAGCAAGTTATCTGGCCTGGATCACACACAACATGATCACTTTCTTGGAAAATTTGAAAAAACTTTGTTCTGTTTTTCTTAAAGAGAGCACCGTTTGCTAAAAAGTGTTGTATTTGAGAATGAATATGCATGAGGTGCTTTCAACGGCTTTTATACGAAATCTTAAGCCAATAATTAAACACGTTTTCTTTCAAGAAAAATGCTAAAACTTAAAAAATGGTACTCTGTCAGGCCTCGTGCTCAAATCAAAGAGATAAAACATACAAAAACATGCGGAAGCTATTAAAAAGCGGGTAAAATTTTCGCTTTTGGCCTGACGGTTTGAAACAATATAATTTAAAATAATGCGATACTCAAAATAGATATCTCAGTTTATAAAAATGACCAACAATATAGCATAACAACAGCAACGATAACATGTATCAAAATCCAACGACCAAATACAATGACAAAGCGCAGGGCATCCCCTGGCTAAGAATACTGATACATATAAATATGCTATACGCCACTGGGATACTCTAACCACATCCTGGGGCACCACCAGCTGGGTTAAAACCACGACCAGCTGTAAAACCTGGGTTTCCTGAAAACAACACAAGCAAGGAAAACAACCAAGCCCCAGAGGGACATGGGGTCAAACCCCAGTACGGAGAGCAACTATAAAACAGCAGTAAACAGCAAGAATAAAATGCAGATGCTATGCATGCAACCAGGGGCAACAGCCGAAGGCTACAACCAAGGAAGGGAGCCAAAGAACTCAATGCATAGCTCAACGGAAATCTGCAACAGAATATGTGTCCACGGTGAGTGTAGGACATGTGGGTGCTACCCACTCACCCCTACTCGCCCACCCTTACTAGATGCATCAACAACCCAACCTATGAACTGTGGTAGCTAGCCACTCGGCGCATAGGGGAAATGAGAGTGCGTAATCACCGCTCGCCCTCGCATCCTGTTAAGAAAACAGAGAAACAACAACGACAAAGGCTGCAATAGCTGAATGGAATGCGTGTATGCAACATGCTGGAACAACAAACATATAACCATATGCAACGCAACAATTACACACGGTAAGCATACACAGCTCTCACACAGAGCAACAACACCGTACGGCAATCCAAACACAGCCATCTCGCAATTTATCCAAGCCAGGTTCCATGCTGAATTACAAGCTCAAGATCCGTACCTCAATTCTGTGCAATAACTACCACAACAAGGAGCCCGAGAGATCTGGTTAGGAACCTGCTGAACACACAACGTACAAGCATAAATCTCACGAGTCACAAGCACAAAACCCACGGCTGGGAGTTACAACTCAAACCAGCAACTGATTCCAACAATACCACTAACAGGAAGCTTAAACAAAGGCTAAGACTAAGATCTCAACAACAATTCGAAGTTCTACCTCAACGACGGAACACACGGCCGAAGACAGCAACTTCGTGATCTCGCTCTAGCCAACAACAGCCTCCAAGAATGGTATAGGATGGAAGAGCTTCTCGAGAGGAGTCCAATGCTACCTCAAACCCCCAAAACAACGGTCGGAAACGACGGGAATCACCGGATAAAATCAACAGTGAATAGTGCTCTAGGGTTCGAGAAAACAGAGGTCGACAATCGGGGAAATTTTGCTAAGTATGGGATCTGGTGAAGTAAAACGAAGCCAAGCCTTGCTTCTTATAAAAACGCGAGAAATCTGGTTAATTCACCCATCGACAGAAACAGATTCCTACATCAAGGAATAGCGTCAAACGGATCTCTCCAACATCGCTAATAACCACCAGATCCCAGCGTTAACAACAAACGCTCGTTCACAAGTCAAAACGACGGCGCATCGGTAAAACAGATCTCAGCGCTCAACACATCGCTGGTCTCCTAACGCGCCACACTAAAAACAGATATCTACGCCTTAGCAACGCACAATTCTAAAACGACGACGTAGCCACTTATCCAAACGACAGCGTTTCAATTAAATCAAATGACGTAGCTCCGCACACGTCAGCAAATCTGAATACAGCACGCTAAACACTTGAACATCAATCGCTGGCAACAGATCTCTCCCGCAAGCATTCACCAAAACGGTACCGTTTCCTTCACGCTACAGGAACTTGCTGCCAACATCCAAAATAACACAAGCGCTAACAGATAACCTTACGTCATCACATCTGATTGCTAACTCAACCAATACTTCAACAGCAAAGCTTACGTCAGCAATTGCGTAGCGCAACAGAAAACATGATGTCATCAAATCTGCCAACAGATTCAAACTCAAAAAATTCCAAAATTTCCAGAATTGCTCTAAGTGTGAAATCTGACCCGAAAATGCAAACAAAACATCCAAACAGAGATCTGAACCACCAGAAATCTCCAAAATGATTAATTCCAACAAATTAATCTTAATTACATTTCAGGTCTCACATACTCTAATTTTAACAATACTTTAAAGATGCAAACCCAACCATTTTTAGCTGAAAAGAGGAAAGAAATCGGAATTTCTGGACCGGCTGGACAACTCTTGTATTCGTATCTCAAATCTGAAAAATCAACTAAAACGAGAGCTGATATAATAACATTTCAAATAGATCCCTCAATTTCTTAAACTTTCTAATTGTGGATTTAAAAGTTTCTGGGCGTTACACATTCCTTTATAGCTGAAGATTTTGCTAGAAAGTTACCTTGTAAGCCGAAACGATTGTCCATAGGCTATTGTGTGACAGTACCTTCGGGAGAAGAGCTAGTATCCCATGAGTTATACCGTGATATAGAGCTCAAGCTTCAAGGACATTTAGTTACTACAAACCTAATTGTTCTACCCATGCCTGAATTCAATGTGATTTTGGGATAGACTGGTTATCTAAGTATGGGGTAGTAATCGATTTTAAGCTCTGGACAGTAGCTGTCAAGCTATCCAAGTGATCCCAGTTTTCATTTGAAGCTAACCAACTCAGACGAGTTCCTCGTATTATTTCAGCTTTGAAGGCCCATTGCTGTTTGAGGAAAGGGAGAGTGGGATATTTAGCTAGTTTGTCATCCCTAACTGCTTCTAGTAAACCCGAGCTGATCGATGTGGAGATAGTAAATGAGTTCCCAGAAGTTTTTTGTTGGAGTGCAATAATGGCCCCTGCTAGGTAGAGCGATCGAAACGTGGCGCTTGTGTTGCTATAAGGTTTAAAAGATTGGAGTTGCACCGTTACCACCAGCTATAACTTTTGGTAAAGCGGCAAGCGCTCGGTCCTACAATTGGTATCAGAGCCAAGGTCACGGGTTCGATTCCCATTGATTGCAAGGAGTGCAATTATTGGGAGGGGGATTTGTTGGAGTGCAATAATAGCCCCTGCTAGGTAGAGCGATCGAAACGTGGCGTTTGTGTTGCTATACGGTTTAAAAGATTGGAGTTGCACCGTTACCACCAGCTATAGCTTTTGGTAAAGCGACAAGCGCTCGATCCTACATTTTTCCAGATGACATTAGTGGATTACCTCCAGATAGAGAGCTAGAATTTGCTATCGATTTTGGTACCTGGAGCAGCTCCGGTATCTAAACCACCCTATAGGATTGCTCCTACCGAGATGAGAGAACTAAAAGAGCAAATCCAAGACCTATTGGATAAGGGCTTCATACGACCCAGGACATCACCATGGGGAGCCCCTGTTTTGTTCGTTAACAAGAAAGATGGGAGCTTAAGAGTGTGTATAGATTACCGCGAGTTGAATAAGCTTACCATTAAGAATAAGTATCCCCTGCCGAGGATTGAGTATTTGTTTGATCAGTTGCAAGGAGCAGCAGTGTTTTCCAAGATATACCTGCGATCTGGATATCATCAACTCAGGATCAAGGAAACTGATATTTACAAGACGGCTTTTAGAACGCGCTATGGTCATTTCTAGTTTTTAGTAATGCCTTTTGGATTGACCAACGCTCCATCTGCTGTTATGGATCTGATGAATAGAGTTTTTCAACCATTTTTGGATCAGTTTGTTATCATATTTATAGACGATATTCTAGTGTATTCTAAAACCCGCTCAGAGCACGCCAACCAACTTAGGATAGTGCTACAAGTTTTGAAGGACAAGAGACTGTTTGCTAAGTTCAGCAAGTGTGAGTTTTGGCTAGAGAAAGTTACATTTCTAGGCCACATCATTTCTAAGGACAGATTAGAAGTCGACCCAGCTAAGATCAAAGTTGTGCAACCCCGGTCTATTACAGAATTAAGGAGCTTTTTGGGACTTGCTATTACAGACGATTCATTGAGGAATTATCGAAGGCAGTGGTTCCATTATCGTCGCTAACGAGAAAACAAGTTAAGTTTGAATGGACCCCTAGTTTCCAGCAGAGCTTTGAGAAGCTGAAACAAGTGTTGATTAAAGCTCTTGTTGGCGCAGCGGCGGATCCGGATCCCGCTCCCGGGGTACAGTGGAAGATTTAAAATTGGAGCCCGGGAACGGTCAATACACCTATACAATTGAATAAAAACATTCATAGAATGTTCAGAACAGTATCTTGCTGACGTCTAGGCGCCTGGCTCCGACCAATTTCACGAGGAAATTGGCACTTCAACGGTTGATCGATTTCGGCCTCCTAATCCAGTCCACGACTGGAATCTCAATTCCTTCACCGGTTTGCACTAGAAAACCGAAGAAAGTTTCACGGACAGAATCTCATCGCCGGAACGGTCGGAACAAATTCCGACGACGACGGCAGGCGGCAGCGGGGAGGAGAGTAGAGGAAGGGATAAATTTATAAGCTGAGGAGCTTTTGGTGTGTTTCAAATGAATACCCAGGGCCCATATTTATAGATTTTCCATGGCTTGAACCAGCTTAATGGGCTTGGGTCGGGTCCAGGCCCAGGGTGCACATTGGTTTCAAGTCCAACACTGTGGCTCCATCATAATCCCGATCGACGATCAGATCGGATCGATCTACACAATTTACAAAACTGAGCATTATGATGTGAAAACATTTTTTCGAACCACCTAATCCAAAATAGCAGTTTGGCCCCTGTAAGCTTTAAGGATAGTCAAACTAGTCCAAACTTAGGGAATTGCATTTTGACCCTATTTAACTTTAGGAAGTCGCACGTCCATCCTTCCTCCTACTATACTCAACAAATTGAGCTTAATTTTCGTACGGGAATTGAGAAACCAGTACTTGTGTGACCCTTAATGGTTCAGGGATACAGCTAGCCGTGGGCTCACAACATTTGCGACTCCGAAACCACATTTTCGGATTAACCCATCGGATCAAGGTAAAGCGTCTAGCAACATCGCCCCATGATCCCCTAGGTATCACTGATAGTGCCTGCAAGAACCAGTCGGTCATGGTTAGCGTATAGTACGGTCCTTTCAACACAAATATCCCGATCAGATCAACGACCATTGGTAAATCGAGAGTCGCTATAGATCCAATAACCATGCATATATCTTGGAGATCAAATAGTGACATCGCATGTTACTAGGCAAACCCATTTACCCAAAACACATCTAGTACTTTGGCCAGAGATTTGTCACACTATTATCTGCTCAGATAGCATATGATATCCATGCACAAGGGCGAGCGGTGAATCCTCGACAACGAAACATCGACTCCTACATGCATCGGGACCTCACCCAACCCCGCCACCTGATGACCCCAACTGAGTCGGTAAATGGGTCAAAGTGAGGCACCTATCATGTAGAGCCTCAATGACGTTTCGAATAATGAGGGCTAATCTGTACAACCAAGACCTCGGACTTAATCCACTCGACAAATGGTAACCACTTGGAAAGTTCGAACGAGGGTAGTTCGATAGATCACCAGGTCATTATCCATCTGCATGCTCAGAACATCACTATGTTACCCTACCAATGAAACGTGGTACTTCACATCGCAGATGATAGTCTCAAACTCCGGCGGCCTTATCCTCATTTTGGCGGCCCAATCGACTAGGAACAATTTTTAGAATACACAGTGACTATTAGATGTGTTTCATGATAGCCATCATATCCACTATCACATCTAACATACACTACGGTGCATTCTAGGTTTTTATCCAACACAATTGTTAACATTATAAAAATAATGAAGATAAAGAATGCCATAAAAGAATACGAATTTCATAAATAAAGATCGTTTTACATAGAGTCAACAAGAACCCACACACCACAAGTTGGCTAGTTGGGCACCTACTCTAACAATCTCCCACTTTCCCTAAAGCCAACTACTCATCAAACGTAGTCCCATTGTTTCGCGATATTTTTCAAACAACGGTATTGGCAAGGGCTTCGTAAGTGGATTAACAACGTTGTCTGCAGAGGCGACTCTCTCAACAGCTATGTCACCTATAGCCACAATATCCCGGATTATGTGGTATTTCCTCAGTATATGTTTGGATCTTTGGTGAGACCTAGGTTCCTTTGCTTGTGCAACGGCACCTGTGTTGTCACAGTACACCGGGACTGGACCAACTCCTTCAGGGATTACGCCCAACTCTTGGACAAAATTCCTTATCCAAATCGCCTCTTTAGCAGCAGCTGATGCCGCAATGTACTCAGCCTCAGTGGTTGAATCCGCGATGGTGTCTTGCTTGGAACTTTTCCAAGAGACAGCACCACCATTGAGCATGAATACAAATCCATAGGTTGACTTTGAATCATCCACATCGCTGGAATCTTGAATCAGTATAGCCTTCCAATTTCAGTTCACCACCCCCATATACTATGAACATATTCTTAGTCCTTCGTAAGTACTTAAGAATATCTTTCACAGCCTTCCAATGCATTTGGTCGGGGTTGGCTTGGTAGCGGCTCGTGACACTCAGAGCATATGCGACATCTGATCTAGTTGATATCATACCATACATAATACTACCTATTGTCGAGGCATATGGCACACGTGTCATACTCTCTATCTCCTCATCAGTCTTTAGACACATAGACTTAGATAGAGTGACCCCATGGCACATAGGTAGGTTACCTCTCTTGGACTCTTCCATGGAGAACCTCTTAAGTATGGTATCGATGTAGGTTGCTTGGGTGAGTCCGAGCATCCTTTTCGGTCTATCTCTATAGATCTGTATTCCTAGAATATAGGATGCTTCACCCATATCCTTCATCGAGAATCTACTAGACAATCATACTTTAGTTGACTGCAGCATTCCTACATCATTCCCATTGAGTAGAATGTCATCAACATACAGTACAAGAAATGTCACAGCATTTTTAACTACCTTCTTATACACACATGGCTCCTCGGGATTCTTGATGAAACCAAATTCTTTAATTGTTTCATCAAATCTCAGGTTCCAACTTCTCGATGCTTGTTTGAGACCGTAGATCGATCTCTGAAGTTTGCATACTTTATGCTCACTTCCTACAGATGTGAAACCCTCAAGCTGCATCACATAGATCTCTTCCTTAATGTTTCCATTAAGGAACGCAGTTTTCACATCCATTTGTCATATCTCATAGTCGTACCATGCGGCTATGGCTAGTAGGATTCTAATTGACTTGAACTGCAATTGGTGAAAAGGTTTCATCATAGTCAACACCTTGTATTTGAGTGTAACCTTTCGCGACCAGTCGCGCCTTGTAGGTCAGTACCTTACCATCAGGCCCAAGTTTTCTCTTGTATATCCATTTACACCCAATAGGAACTATTCCTTC
>KV011895.1:121644-136537 GCA_001598015.1 Dorcoceras hygrometricum
AGGAACGTCACAGCGCTTTTAACTACCTTTTTATAGACACATGGCTCCTCGGGATTCTTGATGAAACCAAATTCCTTAATTGTTTCATCTAATCTCAGGTTCCAACTTCGTGATGCTTGTTTGAGACCGTAGATCGATCTCTGAAGTTTGCATACCTTATGCTCGCTTCCAATAGATGTGAAACCCTCAGGCTGCGTCATATAGATCTCTTCCTTAATGTTTCCATTAAGGAACGCAGTTTTCACATCCATTTGCCATATCTCATAGTCGTACCATGCGGCTATGGCTAACAGTATTCTAATTGACTTGAACATTGCGACTGGCGAGAAGGTTTCCTCATAGTCAACACCTTGCCTTTGAGTGTAACCTTTCGCGACCAGTCGTGCCTTGAAGGTCATTACCTTGCCATCAGGCCCAAGTTTCCTCTTTTACACCCATTTGCACCCAATGGGAACGATTCCTTCGGGAGGGTTAACGAGAGTCCAAACTTGGTTAGCATGCATTGAGTCAAACTCAGACTGCATTGCTTCAAGCCACAAATTAGAATCAGCATCGGAAATTGCCTCCTTGAAAGTTCTTGGATCAGATCCAACAACTTGATCACCTTGATCATCTTCAAGGAGAAAACCATATCTCTCTGGAGCTCTAGGAATCCTTTCGGATCTCCTAGGTGCGACCATATCTGGTACTGGCTCAGTAGGTGCGGGAGATTCACCTGGTACTTAGATTGGTTCTCGAACCTCTTCGAGTTCTACTATTCTGCCCTTTCTATCAAGTAGAAATTCCCTTTCCATAAAGGTGGCATTCCTAGAGACAAACACTTTTGTCTCGCTGGGATAGTAGAAATAGTATCCAATGGAATTCTTTGGATACCCAATGAAGTAGCATAAGATGGATCTCGTATCCAGCTTATCTCCCACTGTCTGCTTCACGTAAGAAGGACATCCCCAAATCCTCATAAATGAGTACTTGGGTGGTTTGCCCATCCATATCTCATATGGAGTCTTATCCACTGCTTTGGTGTGGACATTATTCAACAACATTACCGCTGTTTCGAGCGCATAGCCCCAAAACGAGGTCGGAAGCTCAGTGAAGCTCATCATAGATCGAACCATGTCCAACAAGGTCCGATTACGACGCTCCGCTACACCATTGAGCTGTGGTGTCGCCGGAGGGGTCCACTGTGAGAGAATCCCATTCTCCTTCAGATAATCTTGAAACTCAGTACTTAAGTATTCACCACATTCCAATAACCATGCATACATCTTGGAGATCAAATAGTGACATCGCATGTGTTACTAGGCAAACCCATTTACCCAAAACACGTCTAGTACTCTGGCCAGAGATTTGTCACACTATTATCTCCTCAGATAGCATAGGATATCCACGCACAAGGGCGAGCGGTGAATCCTCGACAACGAATCATCGACTCCTACATGCATCGGGACCTCACCCAACCCCGCCACCTGATGACCCCAACTGAGTTGGTAAACGGTCAAAGTGAGGCACCTATCATGTAGAGCCTCAATGACGTTTCAAGTAATGAGGGCTAATCTGTACAACCAAGACCTCGGACTTAATCCACTCGACAATTGGTAACCACTTGGAAAGTTCGAACGAGGATAGTTCGATAGATCACCAGGTCACTATCCATCTGCATGCTCAGAACATCACTATGTTCCCTACCAATGAAATGTGGTACTTCACATCGCAGATGCTAGTCTCAAACTCCGGCGGCCTTATCCTCATTTTGGTGGCCCAATCGACTAGGAACAATTTTTAGAATACACAATGACTATTAGATGTGTTTCGTGATAGCCTCATATCCACCATCACATCTAACATACACTATGATGCATTCTAGGTCTTTATCCAACACAATTTTTTAACCATTATAAAAACTAATGAAAGATAAAAAAACTGCCATAAAACGAATACGAAATTTCATACCAGCTTAATGGGCTTGGGTCGGGCCCAGGCCCAGGGTGCACATTGGTTTCAAGTCCATCACTGTTGCCCCATCATAATCCCGATCGACGATCAGATCGAACTGATCTACACAGTTTACAAAACTGAGCATTATGATGTGAAAATAATTTTTGGACCACCTAATCCAAAATATCAGTTTGGCCCCTGTAAGCTTTAAGGATAGTCAAACTAGTCCAAACTTAGGGAAATTGCATTTTGACCCTATTTAATTTTAGGAAGTCGCACTTCCATCCTTCCTCCTACTATACTCAACAAATTGAGCTTAATTTCCGTACGGGAATTGAGAAACCAGTACTTGTGTGACCCTCAATGGTTCATGGATACAGCTAGCCGTGGGCTCACAACATTTGCGACTCCGAAACCACATTTTTGGATTACCCCATCGGATCAAGGTAAAACGTCTAGCAACATCGCCCCATGATCCCCTAGGTATCACTGATAGTGCCTGCAAGAACCATTCGGTCATGGTTAGCGTACAGTACGGTCCTTTCAACACAAATATCCCGATCAAATCAGCGACCATTGGTAAATCGAGAGTCGTTAGAGATCCAATAACCATGCATACATCTTGGAGATCAAATAGTGACATCGCGTGTGTTACTAGGCAAACCCATTTACCCAAGAACGAGGATAGTTCGATAGATCACCAGGTCACTATCCATCTGCATGCTCAGAACATCACTATGTTCCCTACCAATGAAATGTGGTACTTCACATCGCAGATGCTAGTCTCAAACTCCGGCGGCCTTATCCTCATTTTGGTGGCCCAATCGACTAGGAACAATTTTTAGAATACACAATGACTATTAGATGTGTTTCGTGATAGCCTCATATCCACCATCACATCTAACATACACTATGATGCATTCTAGGTCTTTATCCAACACAATTTTTAACATTATAAAAATAATGAAGATAAAAAATGCCATAAAAGAATACGAATTTCATAAATAAAGATCGTTTTACATAGAGTCAACAAGAACCCACACGTCACAAGTTGGCTAGTTGGGCACCTACTCTAACAGCTCTATTGTTAACCATGCCTTCTGGACAAGAGAATTTTGTTGTCTACACCGATGCTTCCAAGTTGGGTTTAGGTTTTGTATTGATGAAGAATCGTAGGATAATAGCATATGCTTCTAGACAGCTAAAAAATCACAAAAAGAACTATCCTACTCATGATCTAGAGTTAACAGCAGCGGGTTTCGACTTGAAGATTTGGAGACATTATCTATATGGGAGAAGTGTGAGATATTCACAGACCACAAGAGTTTGAAGTACTTCTTCACCCAGAAAGAATTGAACATGAGGCAGCAGAGGTGGTTAGAGCTGGTCAAAGATTAAGATTGCACCATTAGCTACCACCCATGAAAAGCCAATATAGTGGCTGATACACTTGACAGGAAGTCGATCGGATTAACCCAGATCACAGCTCAGAGGCCCTTAGCGTATGAGATTGAGAATTTTGGGTTAGAGCTGATTCCCCATCACAGTACTGCAGCCCTAGCTGTTCTCACCATCCATTCTTCATTGACAGACCAGATTACAGAAGGTCAGCTGAGAGATGAACAACTGAAGAAGTGGGTGAAACAAGATGAAGAGAGAGGAAGTTGTAACGCCTAGAAATTCCTGAATACGTAGAAATGAGTGCATGACTAGGGGAAAAATAATTTTAGATGATTACATGTCATTTTATGTGATTTAATTATGATTTTATGTTACATGATATGCATGTCTTGTTTTCAGCCTGTTTGAGTTACGGACGTGTGGACGAGACTAGGGACGACCGAGATGAAAATAATTTGAGATTTTTAAATTATTAGATTTTTTAAAAATAAATTTATTATTTTTATAAGCAACAAATTCTGAAAATTGGGGTTTTTATGATTATTTTGGAGGGGAGCCCGTTTTTCGCCTATACGGACTGTTTTATTGGATTTTAAGGTGTTTTAAAATTTGAAAGGGCCTTTATTTCGAAAAGTAGAAGCTTTAAAATTTTGGTTTAGAGCTTTAATTAACCTGGGGACTAAGTGGAGGGGCAATCATGTCAATTCTCTTTTAATTCCTTAATTAAACCATTAGGGGTCAAACTTGTCACTCCATTATTTTCCAAAACACAAAATTTTATCAAACCTAGCCTCCACTCTCAAGGTAGCCGTCCCCTCCCCCCCTCAATAACAGCTCCCCTTCGAAAATTTCAGATCCTTGGCGATTCAAAGGCGATCGTGCCCCGATCTCGCGTCCCACACGTCGGTAACTCGTAGTCCTTCCTTTTCTCCAAGTCAGGTATGTAATATAGATTCATTTTCTCACCATTTAAGCCATAGTAAACTGTTTTAATGAAAATTTGCATGAATTGTACGTGGATTCATTAGATATATGCATAATGTTTGAGATTCATGCTTGAATCATGATTTTCAACACGTGTTTCATTCATTTCTTGTGATGCTTCGGTCATGGGTGGTTCATGGGACTAGAGTTTGGTCCAAGGGTGGTCCAGGTAGTTAGTACATCGATTTAGGATCATTTAGATCCAAACGGGAAGCGATTTGGTCAAGTAATAAATTAGTTATGAATTTTATGATCAGCATGTGTCATGGCTTGTCGTCTGTGCGCGATAGTAGAGTTGTTGAGATCGGGTAATTTGTTAATTGTGGTCTATGTGGTCAAGGTTAATTTCAGCAGATAGATCATTGAGTTAGGGCCACGTAGGTCCAAACGGAAAGCGATTAGGTCGATGAATGAATTAGTTATAAATTTTATGGCTAGCATGTATCCTAGTTGCAGTCTGTGCACAAACAGTGGGTTTGCGAGCGACGAGTTGGTCACACCTTGTATCTTTTTTTAGTCTCGTTTGTTCCATGACTAGTACATTTAGTTAAGGTAATGTGGGTTGAAACAAGAAGTGATTTGGTTAATAAATAGATTTTTAATGATTTTTACTGTTTTGTCGCTCGAAGTGAGCCTTGCTGGGTCATTTTTGTGAAAATTGAGATTTCGAGTCTTAGGGGCTTTCAAAGTTCATGGATGATTTTATTTGATATTTTAAGCGTATTTTAAGATATTTTCAAATGTTTTAAATTTGGTCCAAGTTATTTTAATTTTGGACCTGTTATTTTAATTTTAAGTCTAAGGTCCAATTTTAAAGAAAATAATCAAATGATTTAAATCGAGTCAAACTTTTAATTTAATTGGGTTTAATGTTGATTTTAAGTTTTTAATTCAAAATTGGAGTTTTTGGATTTTTAATTAAGTCAAAATTGACCATGGGATCTTAACCGGCTCAAAAATCGATCATTCGGTCAAAATTGGTCCTTTTGATCAAAATTGATTAAGTTAACCTTTTTTTAAAAGTAAAAATTGGTTAAAATGATTTTTAAAGTCAAAATTGATTTTGAAATTAGTCAAAATTAGTCATTTGATTTTAAAGTGAAAATTGATTTTGAATAAGTCAAAATTGATTCTAATTAGTCAAAATTGGATGGTGTTAGGAATTTTAAAGAGAAACTCTTAAGTCTTGGATCTAAGTCAAGATTGTTGTAAGTCTAGAATTAGTGGACCAGGCTCCTGAACCAATTCCTGATCGAAGTAGAAAATGTAGAAGCCCGTGAATGTATATTTAATTATATATGTAGTATCATATGCACGTAAATGTTTTAAAACAAATGATTAAATATACATTGATAGGCTAAGCTTTTACACTTGCATAATTTTACGAAATGCACGCGTCAGGAATGTTTTATGAAACGATAAAGGCATGTTCTTTTAAAAGACAAAACCCGAGAAATTGAATTATTTGTGGCAAATTTATGATGAGGGGATGCGGGATACCGGGCTTGTGGCAAATTTATGATGAGGGGATGCGGGATACCGGGCTCGTTGAACTTCTGTTTCCATGTATTACGAGCTTATGGATCCATGTGTTCACGGCATGGTGAAGTGGCAGCATAGAGGTGTGACTTTATAGGGATCCCGAGGTAAGGTCGGGTGAACCACACTGCCACGTACGTTGGTTTATAGATTGATCAATCGAATATGGTCCACACTTCATGATACAACTCATACGTTTTTCATGCTATGCTATGTCATGCCTTATGTATGTTAAATGTTATGTATGATAGAAATGTACGAAGCAATATTTTAAGACCATGCATGCATTCATCTTTTATCGTTATTTTATTAAAGTATGTGCTTGCATGCGACTTTATTAGTATGTACTTTGTTATGTTACAAGATAGAGCATGCTGAGTCTCTAGGCTCACTAGGTTTAAATGGTGCAGGTGATGACCCTGTTGAGTATATCCCGACTGGCGGTGAGGACCTCTGAGCGCCTGCTACAGCAGTACCCTGTGATCACATCGATGTTATCTTTTGTTATGATACACTTTTAGTATGTTGGCTTTAACTTGTTCATGTTCAGTATTTTTACTCAGCTTGGTTTTTAAACAGTGTGAATGATTTTATGTTTTAAAATAATCATTTATTTCTATTTCAAGTATTGTTGAGAAAATGGTTTAGAAAATGTTTAAAATAGAACAAGCCATACTTTCAGTTTATTATTCCGAAAATGTTTTTTTAAAAAAAAATTTGTGGAGTCTGGTTCGTTTCAGAAATAATCTCTATACCTCAACTGGGGGAATTGTTAGATACCAAGGTAGACTATGGGTTCCCAACGTGGACACCTTGAGAGCAGATCTGATGGCGGAAGACCATACAGCCCCGTACTCAGTGCACCCAGGGAGTATCAAGATGTACAAAGATCTTCAGAAATTGTACTGATGGCCAGGAATGAAACACGACATTGCTAAATTGGTCTCAAAGCACTTAACCTGTCAGCTGGTAAAAGCAGAGCACCATAGACCAGCTGTGATGCTAAAACCCCTGTCGATACCAGAATGGAAGTGGGAGAGTATTGCAATGGATTTTGTAGTTGGTTTATCCAAAACTGTTCAAGGATACAATTCTATATGGGTTATAGTAGACCGACTCACCAAATCAGCTCACTTCTTACCAGTCAAGACAACTTTTGATGTGAGCAAATACGCCGAGTTGTATTTGAGAGAAATAGTAAGAATTCATGGTATTCCAGCCTCGATTGTATCTGACAAAGATCCAAGATTTACGTCAGCATTCTGGAAGAGTTTACACAGAGCTTTGGGAACTAGATTGACCTTTAGCACAGCCTTTCACCCCCAGATCGATATTCAATCAGAGAGAGTAATTCAGATGGTCCCTTACGAAGCTCTTTATGGCAGAAAATTCAGAACACCCACTCATTGGGATGAGATAGGAGAGCGAGCTGGTTTGGGACCAGACATAGTAGAGAACACATCTAAAACTATTAAGAAGTAAGAGATCGATTGAAAACAGCTCAGAGCAGGAAAAAGAGCTACGCTGATAACAGACGTCGCGAATTGAGTTTCGAAACTGGAGATCATGTATTCTTAAAAGTAGCTCCAATGAAAGGTGTTATGAGATTCGGGAAGAAGAGTAAGCTCAGCCCAAGGTTCATTGGTCCATACGAGATTGTGGACAAAGTAGTAACGTTAGCCTACAGATTAGCATTGCCCCACATCTGTCCTCGGTGCACAACGTTTTTCACGTATCAGCTTTGAGGAAATTGTTAGAGCAGGTGTCCAACTAGCCAACTTGTGGCATGTGAGTTCTTGTTGACTCTATGTAAAACGATCTTTATTTATGAAATTCGCATTCTTTTATGGCATTCTTTATCTTCATTATTATGATTACAATTGTTGGTTAAAGACATTGAATACATTATAGTGTATGTTAGATGTGATAGTTGATTTGATGGCTATCTGAAACACATCTAATAGTCACTGTGTATTCTAAACATGTTCCTAGTCAATTGGGTCGTCCAAAAGAGGATAAGGGCCGCCCGAGCTTGAGACTATCATCTGCGATGTGAAGTATCACGTTTCATTAGTAGGGAATATAGTGATGTTCTGAGCATGCAGATGAGTAGTGACCTGGTGATCTATCGAACTATCCTCGTTCGGAATTTCAAGTGGTTATCATTTGTCGAGTGGATTAAGTCAGAGGTTTTGGTTGTACAGATTAGCCCTTATTACTCGAAATGTCATTGAGACTCTACATGATAGATTCCTCACTTTGACTCGTTTACCGACTCAGTTGGGGTCATCAGGTAGCGGGGTTGGGTGAGGTCCCGATGCATGTAGGAATCGATGCTTCGATGTTGAAGATTCACCGCTCGCCCTTGTGCGTGGATATCCTATACTATCTAAGGAGATAATAGTGTGATAAATCTCTGGCCAGAGTACTAGATGTGTTTTAGGTAAATGGGTTTACCTAGTAACACATGCGATGTCACTATTTGATCTCCAAGATATATGCATGATTATTGGATATCTAGCGACTCTCGGTTTACCAATGGTCATTGATCTGATCGGGATATTTGAGCTGAATGGACCATACTGTACTCTAACCATAACCGACTGGTTCTTGCAGACACTATCAGTGATACCTAGGGGATCACGGGGCGATTTTGCTAGACGCTTTACCATGATCCGATGGGTTAGTCTGAAAATGTGTTTTCGGAGTCGCAAATATTGTGAGCCTACGGCTAGCTGTATCCCTGTACCATTGAGGGTCACACAAGTACTGGTTTCTCAATTCCCGTGCGGAAATTAAGCTCAATTTGTTGAGTATAGTAGGAGTAAGGATGGAAGTGTGACTTCCTAAAATTAAATAGGGGTGGATATGTGATTTCCATTAAGCTTGGACTAGTATGACTATCCTTAAAGCTTACAGGGGCCTAACTGCTATTTTGGATTAGCTGGTCCGAAAAATTGTTTTCACATCAGAATGCTCAGTTTTGTAAAATGTGTAGATCTGTCCGATCTGATCGTCGATCGGGATTATGATGAAACTACAGTTATGGGCTTGAAACCAATGTACACCTGGGCCTGGGCCCAACCCAAGCCCATTAACCTGGTTTAACCCATGGAAAATCTATAAATAGGGGCCCTGAGGTATTCATTTGAGACACACCAAAAGCTATTCAACTAATTCTTTCTCCCTTCCTCTCTTCCCTCGCCGCCCTCCGCCGACGCTGCCGCCCGTCGCCGCCGTCAGAATTTGTTCCGATCGTCTCGGCGAGGTGATTCCGCTCGTGAAACTTTCGTTGGTTTTCTAGTGAAAACCAATAAAGGAATTGAGATTCCGGTCGTGGACCGAATTAGGAGGCCGTAGCTGTTCAACAGTTGAAGTGACAATTCCCCCGTGGAACTGGTCGGAGCAAGGCGTCTAGACGCCAGCAAGGTATTTTCTAAACATTCTATGAATGTTTTTTACTTATTGTACAGGTGTATTGACCGTTCCCGGGCTTCTTTTTAATTCTTCCGCTGCGCACCAGGAGCGGGATCCGGATCTGCCGCTGCGCCAACAGAAATATGTTCACAACCCATTGCATGTTTTGAGCTATGAACCAATCCAGCTTGCACCAGATTTGAGTTATGAAGAAAGACCTGAGAGGATTCTTCATAGGGAGAATAGGAAGTTGAGGAATCGTAGTATCCCGATGGTTAAAGTACAATGGTCTAACCAATCGGAGCGGGAAGCAACTTGGGTGACAGAAACGGATATGCGTAGTCTCTACCCAGAGCTGTTTGGTAAGTAAATTCTGGGGACGAAATTTCAATAAGGAGGGTAGTGTTGTAGCGTCCCAAAATCCATATGACCACAATAGTTAACTTTTTTTTAAGGACCGAGTTGATATTTGATCATCCAGATTTCAGTTCAAGTCAGTTTCAGTTGTTTAAACTGATTTCTTTTCTTTCAGCTTAAGAGCACGACCCAGATGGTTTATAGAAGGATTTCACCCCAAGCACAATCCCGAGCTGGTGCAGCTTTTCTTCTTAAATAAAATGCTTTTGGATGGGAGATTAATTTTTATAAAAATGGTGTAGCAAGTTTACAAATTTAAAATAGTAGTAGGGAGATTTTATCAAATTTGCAAGGATTTGGTATGGTAACTCATGCCTAATCATTGTACCTTTCACCTACTACAAATCATAATCTCATATATATAATTGTTTATGTGAGTTCTAGAGCTCAATTTTTTTTACAAGAAAACCTTCCGTTCTCTTTTAAAAATCAGAGGCTCACAGAGTGTGCTTGAGAGGATTTCCAACCAAGGCCATCTGTTCGTTGCGATTCTCAACTCAGGAAAGTAAAGTTGATTTGGAAAACATATATTATTTCGTTGTTTCTGTTGTATGCTTGCCTGATGCACGTTTTAGTTCCGTCCAGTCAATTCATGTTTATGTTTACACTATGGATTCACGGCTTTGATGCGTTAATTTTGAGAAAAGTCACCAGTTTATCTTTTTAGCAAGGGAAGTTGTGTTTCAAATAAAAATGCTGAGTTGTACAGATTCCAGTAAGATGACCCCTGCAGCCAAATCTGTTTTCACGCTAGCGATATGACCCCTGCAGCCAAATCTGTTTTCACGCTAGCGATATGACCCCTGCAGCCAAATCTGTTTTCATGCTAACGATAGATTCCTAAAGCAAAGTCTGTTTCACGTCTGCAGCACCACTTGTATAGCCAAATCTGGTTCATACGCGAGTACTGTTTCTATAGCCAAATCTGTTTCCTACGCGTAAAGTGTATCTTTGAGCCAAATCTGGTTGAAGATAAAAATGTTAGAGTAGATGCCCAACTAGCCAACTTGTGGCGTGTGAGTTTATAGACTCTTGTATGAAACAATCTTTATATATGATATTCGCATTTATCCATATGGCATTCTTTACTTTCATTGTATGTATAATGATTTACAATTGCGTTGAGTAAAGACCTAGAATGCACTCAAGTGTATGTTAGATGTGATAGTGGGTATGACGGCTATCATGAAACACATCTAATAGTCACTGTGTATTCTGAACATGTTCCTAGTCTATTGGGCCGTCAAAATGAGGATAAGGCAGCCCAAGTTCGAGACTAGTATCTGCGATGCGAAGTACCATGTTTCATTGGTAGGGAACATTGTGATGTTCTGAGCATGCAGATAGATAGTGACCTGGTGATCTATCGAACTACCCTCCTTCGGACTTTCCAAGTGGTTACCATTTGTCGAGTGGATAAGTCCGAGGTCTTGGTTGTACTGATTAGTCCTCACGACTCAAAACGTCATTGAGACTCTATATGATAGGCGTCTCACTTTGACCCGTTTGCCGACTCACTTGGGGTCATAAGGCGTCGGGATTGGGTGAGACCCCGATGCATGTAGGAGTCGATGCATCGTTGTCGAGGATTCACCGCTCGCAGACATGCGTGGATATCCTATGCTATCTGAGGGGATAATAGTGTATAAATCTCTGGCCAGAGTACTAGAAGTGTTTTAGGTAAATTTGTTTACCTAGTTACACTCACGATGTCACTATTCGATCTCCAAGATGTATGCATAGCTATCGGATCTATAGCGACTCTCGATTTACCAATGGTCGTTGATCTGATCGGGATATATGGATTGAAAGGACCGTACTGTACGCTAACCACGACCAACTGGTTCTTGCAGGCACTATCAGTGATACCTAGGGGATCATTGGGCGATGTTGCTAGACGCTTTACCATGATCCGATGGGCAAGTCCGGAATTGTGATTCCGGAGCCACAATGGTTGTGGGCCCACGGCTAGCTGTATCCCTGAACCATTGAGGGTCACACAAGTACTGGATTTGAGATTCCCGCACGGATACTCAGCTCAATGTGTTGAGCATACGAAGAGGATTTTGGGGAGTGCGACTTCCTAAAAGTCAACAGGGGTCAAACCGGGGTTTCCCGCTGTTGAGGGGCAAAACGGTCATTTTGCACTGGGGTTCTGAAAAATGGTTTTTCAGATCATAATATTCAGTTTCGGAAACTGAGTCGATCGGTCCGATTTGATCGGTGATCGGAGTTACGATGAAGTCTCGGTGATGGAGATGAACTGAATGTTCATCCGTTGGATCCGAGCCCGTTGGGCCGGTCCAAGTCCAACACCAATATCTATTTAAATATAGATTAGACCTCATAATAACATACAAGACTCTAAACCCTAACCCTAATCACTTGACCGCCGCCCCTCTCTTCATCTTCCTCACGCTGCCGCCGCCGTGCGCCGCCCGCCGCCGCCGCCGCCGCCGCTTCGTCGGAAAATTGTTTCCGGCCTAGTTTTTCGAGGAGAATCCGTCCGAGCAGATCTAGTCAGCTCTTCTAGTGCAGGCTGACAAAGGAATCTAGTCTTCGGTCGTGGACCTGATTGGCGTTATCTACCGCAATCTACCGTGAAGAGCCGGTGTTATTGTAACTACGGTTGGAGCCAGGCACAAGTGCCAACAAGGTAGTGTTTTGAACACCCTATGAATGACATTAATTGTTTTTGTATTAATCGTATTGATCGTCTCCCGGCTGTTAATTTTCTGTTCTTCCGCTGCCTAGCCGGGGGGCGTGATCCGGATCCCCAACAATGGTATCAGAGCCATGGTTTTCGAATCTGATCAATTCGATATTGCCTGAATTGTATCTAACCTTTGAATTTTTCAGAATCGAACAACTAAAATATTGGAATCATGGCCGAGCGCCGCCGCGCATGGCGGCGCCCCACCGCACGCACGTGCGCACACGGGATTGCGCGCTGGCCGCGCAATGGCTAGCAACCTCCGGCTGAGACATGCCGCCCCCCCGTGCGAATGATTGCGCCACTGGCTGCCGTGCCTTCACGCTTGGATGCGCCACCCGTTGGCCGCTGTCCCATGAAGCGTCGCGCGGCCGATGGCTTTTTGTCGCGCGTTGATTGCGCGCTTGGTGGCCGGATCGTTGCGCCGCTCCTCGCGAGCGACAATCTTCGCTGCCCGCACGATCGTTCGTTGGCTTTAGGGCAAGTGGGAGATTGTTAGAGTAGATGCCCAACTAGCCAACTTGTGGCGTGTGGGTTTATAGACTCTTGTATGACAATCTTTATATATATGATATTCGCATTTATCCATATGGCATTCTTTACTTTCATTGTATGTATAATGATTTACAATTGCGTTGAGTAAAGACCTAGAATACACTAAAGTGTATGTTAGATGTGATAGTGGGTATGACGGCTATCATGAAACACATCTAATAGTCACTGTGTATTCTGAACATGTTCCTAGTCGATTGGGCCGTCAAAATGAGGATAAGGCCGCCCGAGTTCGAGACTAGTATCTGCGATGTGAAGTACCATGTTTCATTGGTAGGGAACATTGTGATGTTCTGAGCATGCAGATAGATAGTGACCTGGTGATCTATCGAACTACACTCCTTCGGACTTTCCAAGTGGTTACCATTTGTCGAGTGGATAAGTCCGAGGTCTTGGTTTTACTGATTAGTCCTCACGACTCGAAACGTCATTGAGACTCTACATGATAGGCGTGATGGATCTGTTTTGACAGATCCTAATTAAGTTTCGAATTACACAAAACCTGTTATTGTGTTTCTAACAATTCTACTTGAGTGTGCAGATTCTAGCTATCGAAGAAGATGATGAACAGTCGAAGAATCTGTCCAGCCGATGGTTCGCAATATAAACAATCAGCAGTTGGTTTGTTGTTCATAGAATCGGCAGCTGGATTAGCAATGGAGACGTCCAAAGTTGAATCAGCTTTTCGTAATCAGGCGGAGGCCAAGATTGAACCAGCTGGAGCATAGTGAACCAGCTGGAACGATGACAACCAGCTGCAAGCGCTAAAGAGCGAAGTGAACCAGCTGGTACATGTATTGAGAAGTCTGCTGGAGAAATAGATCGAAGAAGAATATTCCAGTCGCTAAGTACTGTTGACGAATCTGTTAGCAGTCGCAATTATAAGCACTGTTGATGAATCTATTGACAGTCGCTATTCAAGAAGCTAAGAAGCAGTCGCAAGATGGAGTTGGAACGAAGAAGATCAGCAGGAAGCTATTGTTGAGAAGATGCGCAAGATATGGAATCAGCTGTGATGACATCAGCCTTGATGTCATCACAATCAGCAGTTAGATATCAGCAGATGAAGAGAAGCGAAAGATATGAAGCGACGTCATGCTGAAGAATCAGCAGATGGTTTAGCATTGATGACGTCATTGGTGACGTCATCACAATCAGCAGATGGTTTGAGAGAGCAGTCGCAAGAATCAGCAGGTAGCTTGTACATCCAGAAGCAAGAGAGAAGCGACGTCGTAGAGGAGGCAATCCAGTCGCAAGCTACTGTTCACCAGCAGATGCTATTTGGAGTTAGCTATAGCAAAACGATGTCGTTTACATAAGTTGATACGACAGCGTTTTGCTCTTGCGCTAAAGATTCAGCAGGAAGACTTTGCGTTGATAACCAGTCGCAAGATCCAGTCGTGAGCTTCAGTACTATGCATCCAGTCGCAAAGATTTCCAGACGCAGTGATTGTGTATCCAGACGCAAGAAGATAAATCTATTGCTGCTGAAGAAGATTCAGGCGAAGCAATTGATAAACCAGCTGGACAACCAGACGCAAGCAACAGCTCATCCAGTCGAGAGTTTCTAAACCAGCTGTTGCTATGCAAGATGATGAATTCAGTCGTAGTGATAAACCAGTAGCGAAGCAGTTGACAACTTACGAAGAGTTATCAAAGCTGGATGTCAACTGCTGAGCTCAATTCAAATGGCAAAAACGACAAGAAGCCTGCAAAATAAAAGGACACAAGTACTATTCCCTGTCGGTACTTTACAAGACACTTTTGAACGGGAAGAATTTTGTGTCCAACGGGATTAATTTGAACAGAGGCTTTATATATTCGAGAAGCGCCATTGAAGAAGGTTGACGAGAGAGCGACGAGACGTTGGTGCAACTACAGTACTGTGGCAGAAATACATTGATTACACAGTGCACCAACAGAGGGAAAAATGAA
>KV011895.1:138528-169094 GCA_001598015.1 Dorcoceras hygrometricum
GAGAGTTGGATGTCAACTGCTGAGCTCAATTCAAATGGTGAAAACGACAAGAAGCCTGCAAAAGAAAAGGACGCAAGTACTATTCCCTGTCGGTACTTTACAAGACACTTTTGAACGGGAAGAATTTTGTGTCCAACGGGATTAATTTGAACAGAGGCTTTATATATTCGAGAAGAGCCATTGAAGAAGGTTGACGAGTTGAAGAAAAGGAAAACGCTGCGTAACTGCGAGGCAGAGGCAGTGAGAGTTGTTGTTGCATAGAAAAGAAAATCAATAGAAGACAACAACAGAGGGAAAAATGAATCTGAAGTGAAGCTGTCAATTACCATTCGAGAGAGAGAGTTTAATTGAAGTTGACAGTGGAGCTAGAATTAGCTTGTTAGAGCATTTCCCTAGTGTGTGAGAAAAACAGAGAGTTTGAGAGCTTCATTGTATCAATCTCACACACCGAGATTCATTCACATCTATTTGTGAATGAATCTCGAAATCGTTTCACAACAGGTTCCCGTCCAAGCACGATGACATAAAACTCAGTGTATGTAGTCTTTGAACAGAGACGTAAAACAAGTTCCAAGTGAACAGCCGAGGGCTGGTAGAAGTCTAGGAGTTCTCACAGCTGCTGGTCGTGGGATTGGGTCTGTACACAAGTTGTAAGATCAAATCTTCTAGTAGTGGATCCTTCCGAGGTGGAAGAAGGGGAGATGTAGGACATTGAAGTCCGAACTTCCAGAAACAAACCTGCTGAGTATCGTGTTCTTTATTCATTCAGCATTTGCTTTACTTAGCATACTCACGCATAACAGTTTTCAGCACTTAGCATTTTAGCATTGCATACAGCAGCACACAAGCACACAAGTCTCGAACAGATTTATGTTGTACATAAATCTATTTGAGTTGTTTTAAAATATAGGATTCAGTTCTGGTATTTTCCGCATGATTTTTAAATCATACCAGATCTGTCTTCGGTGCTCTGTTTGTTTTAGATGTTCAAGAACAATGAGCTATTGCAGCTCCGTATTAGCAGAGCAAAATTTTTAATCGACCATTTTAAATCAGCGGCTGCTAAGTTCCTTTGAAAAACAGGGACCATCAAGGCGTCTCACTTTGACCCGTTTGCCGACTCACTTGGGGTCATAAGGCGTCGGGATTGGGTGAGACCCCGATGCATGTAGGAGTCGATGCATCGTTGTCGAGGATTCACCGCTCGCAGACATGCGTGGATATCATATGCTATCTGAGGGGATAATAGTGTATAAATCTCTGGCCAGAGTACTAGAAGTGTTTTAGGTAAATGTGTTTACCTAGTTACACTCGCGATGTCACTATTCGATCTCCAAGATGTATGCATAGCTATCGGATCTATAGCGACTCTCGATTTACCAATGGTCGTTGATTTGATCGGGATATATGGATTGAAAGGACCGTACTGTACGCTAACCACGACCAACTGGTTCTTGCAGGCACTATCAGTGATACCTAGGGGATCATTGGGCGATGTTTCTAGACGCTTTACAATGATCCTATGGGCAAGTCCGGAATTGTGATTTCGGAGCCACAATGGTTGTGGGCCCACGGCTAGCTGTATCCCTGAACCATTGAGGGTCACACAAGTACTGGATTCGAGATTCCCGCACGGATATTCAGCTCAATGTGTTGAGCATACGAAGAGTATTTTGGGGAGTGCGACTTCCTAAAAGTCAACAGGGGTCAAACCGAGGTTTCCCGCTGTTGAGGGGCAAAACGGTCATTTTGCACTGGGGTTCTGAAAAATGGTTTTTCAGATCATAATATTCAGTTTCGGAAACTGAGTCGATCGGTCCGATCTGATCGACGATCGGAGTTACGATGAAGTCTCGGTGATGGAGATGAACTGAATGTTCATCCGTTGGACCCGGGCCCGTTGGGCCGGTCCTAAGTCAACATCAATATCTATTTAAATATAGATTAGATCTCATAATAACATACAAGACTCTAAACCCTAACCCTAATCACTTGACCGCCGCCCCTCTCTTCATCTTCCTTACGTCGCCGCCGCCGTGCGCCGCCGCCGCCGCTTCGCCGGAAAATTGTTTCTGGCCTAGTTTTTCGAGGAGAATCCGTCCGTGCAGATCTCGTCAGCTCTTCTAGTGCAGGCTGACGAAGGAATCTAGTCTCCGTCGTGGACCTGATTGGCGTTATCTACCGCAATCTACCGTGAAGAGCCGGTGTTATTGTAACTACGGTTGGAGCCAGGCACAAGTGCCAACAAGGTAGTGTTTTGAACACCCTATGAATGACATTAATTGTTTTTGTATTAATCGTATTGATCGTCTCCCGGCTGTTAATTTTCTGTTCTTCCGCTGCCTAGTCGGGGGGCGTGATCCGGATCCCCAACAAAAGACGAGTTTCATAGCCGTGAATCCACCAGTTTCAGTGATCGATCTTCGATCAAGAGCAATATATAATAGCTTTTTCATTCGATTAAAAGAAGTAACTTTAAGTTTTAAGGACTTATGGCATAGAGGACCCGGTCAACCAGGAAGGGAACAAAGATTATGGTTTAACTGTAATACCCCTTCACAAGTAAATTTCTGAATTTAGGAAAGATGATAGCAAGCATCAGGACCAAGAGAGAGCTTCTAGGCCATAAGTCACAATCAATTCAGATTTCGATCCGGATGAGTGTCCCGATTTTGTTTTTGATCAAGATTATTATGTTTCGCATATCTACCTTTAATTTACGTACCATGATTCAGTTTTGCGTACATTATTTGATCTCGTTACCCGCAGTTTTACTTGTTAAGCCCCTAGGTTCACTAGTTTTCCTGATGCAGGTGAGTCTGCTCAGGGGCAGATGGAATGTGCGAGCTGAACCAGATTTGGGGTTGCGTGTGTTTGTCAAAGGCCAGTGTTTCCGTGAAGCGAGTGCTGTTGTTGTTTTTGATCTTTTGTCGAAACTGTATTACACAACAATAGAGAATTCATATAGAGTTAGTTGTAATATCTCATTTTGTATATCGATCCAAACGTTCTTTTATTCCAAAGCTGTTTTTACTGTTTTCTTTTGGCGCCATCGATTGTATACCATTTTATGTAAGGGGATAAAGCTTGCAATATTTCGCACTTAGTCTTTCGATTCCCTTCGATTATTCATTTACTCCATTTCGTTGATTCCCATGGGTTTGGGCGTCACATCTTGTATCAGAGCATGGTCCTGAGATAAACGCACACTTCCCAGTCTGGAGCAGTTCTCGCCGACCGTATCTCCTGATCTGTGAGTTTTATTGTTCGGATCCCTCCTCATCGTCAAAATTAATTATAATTTTTTAATAATTAAAACTTAGGTTCTCATACTATTTTCACATAAACATAAAATGTTCTTAATTTTATTATTTTTTTTTATAAGACGGGGGTTTTATAAGACGGGTTAATTTGGATATATTTGGAAAATATTTTGACCAATAAAGAGCTGAAAAGGAATTGGATTATAGACCTGAAACAAAGACAATCAAGGGGCTGATGAACAATTTAAATTTTGGGTTAAGGATTTTGAGCAATTTACTCGAGAACGTGAACAACAAAACTATATTTTTATTTTATGAAAATAATTTATATTAAAAAAAAAAGTACTCTGTAAGATTTCATCCAGAGACATTCAAGAACAAATCCTTTTATCTCAAAACTCATTAATGCTACAAGAGAATAGTCCATATAAACGTAAACTCAGCTTGACCAAAACTCTTAATTACTTGTTATCTCTGGAGAAAAAAAAAAAAACTTACTTGTGCAGCAATGATGGCCTATTAAGAATTAAAAGATACAAAGTTTGGTCGAAATACACTAGTATTAAAATATGAATAGTTACTCGATGGCAATATAGAAATGTTTTTCTTTTTGTTTTGGAGCCAATGATTTTATTTAAAATATTGGAACCCCATACAAATTTTATATTATAAGTTAAATTGTACACATTGTCGAAATAGACGAGAAAAAGTATAATATGAGTATTGCCCACTTACTAGACACTTTCGATAGCATACATCCATATGGTTTACTGTTGGTCACACAATTATTTGATTAATTGCTATTGAACTCAGTATTTTCTCAAAAATGTAATGAGAGTAATGATTTCAAGAAATTAAACTATCTCAAAGTAGTTATATCTGTTGCCATAAAAAATATAGTCAAAATTGTAGGGTCCTGAAGGCATTCTTGGAAGAAGCAATCAAACAAAAACTCTTGATGATAATTAAAACTAATAGGAGCCAGTTGGCTTAATGGATACGTCCTCCAACCATAGTAATATTTAAGAATGTACTAATTACTAATACATCTTGCCTTAGCCAAATAGAAGATTGAATTTATTATTTAAAAACATATGAACACAATCGTTCTGTAAACTATGATATAGAACGAATATCCAATTTAGTTTGCATTATTTGAGTTGGCCAGCCGAAAAAACCCACAAAACGTACATAAATCCATCTCAGTCCTTCCCAACTTTCCTATGATCCAATGAAACTGCCTTCCATGTCAAAAAAACAGTATAACGTACAACACAATGGTAGACTCAAAATTAAAATACCCCAAAAAAAGCCTAAAATACAATAAGAGTCGATTAAAATGGCCAAAACTGGAAATAATAATGGAATGCCCAGATATGTTTGCGGTAGTAATCAACTTTACCTCAAAAAGTTGCCTTCTCTTCGAACATATTCAGTCACTTTTAACCATCAGATGTTGAAACACTTTTTCCATCACAAGATTCTGGCACCTTAAGATGAACTAGGAGAACTAGTTAATATCATCCAGACGGTAAAAATGGTAATCAAAGACCATTTTTAAAGATAGGTAATGCATTATATTGGTATTAGTCGTCCAAATAATAATATGATCCAGCAGACTTCTGCTCCCGGTCCTTGGTCGAGTCCAGTTTGTTGATTCTTGGACGAAAATTTGTTGGATCCCGTCTGAAGGTAATGTCCAGGTGCTGCATACATTAGATAAGATACGTTGTCATTGAAAAGAATGATGAGAAGATCACCATGTTACCACCAATCGTTTTCTTGGGGTTGGGGAGCGGGTGTTGGCCGTCTTTAGGTTTCGATGTATAAGTCAAAGGATAATATTTCATGGAGAACGTGTTAGTTGTAAAGTTTAGTGGGCTTACAGATAAGAACAGGTTCATTCCTGTCAGTAAAGATTGAGGTGAATTGGCAATACAATCTATGGATGGCTTCCCCTCGTACACAATAACCCTGTCTGCGAGGTAGGTTGCCATTATGAAGTCGTGCTCGACGACAAATGCAGTCTTCTTTGCATGAAGAATAAACCTCTTAATGACTTTTGAAGCAACAATCCGCTGCTCAGAGTCTAGATATGCACTCGGTTCATCTATCAAATATATGTCAGCAGGCTGCAAGCAAACCAAAATGGCAAATCATATATCATGAACAGATGATGAAGGTCAGAAGTTCGGATGCAGGATCTCAGGGAAATAGGGAGGATCAATCGTATTGAGAGCCAAAATGTGAAATTTGAAAAATAACACAAAAATTCATTTTATTTTCCATTGGGAGAGGGGCAACCCGTCAGGCCTCAATGGTCAAGGTGGTGGTGATTTGGAAAAAGCGCATACACAAACAAGCATACATTTGAAGCACGAAAGTAGAATATTGTATATATTCGATACAACACAATCGAAGCTTTCTCAGACATTTATCAAAGTGAGACCGGGAGAAGATCTTATCAAATATGGCAAGGACCAAAGTCAGAGTGGATTTCCAGCAGATATTTATATGATATCTCCTATCTTATTACTTGAAGATGACTTGCTTATAAAATATTTACAAAGTACATGCAGGCAAAATTAACCTTGCCAAGGCAGAGGGTCAAAGCAACTCTTTGCAACTCTCCACCAGAAAGATTCACGACTTCCTGATCCATTAGTTGCTCGATTAGGAGAGGCTTCATTACATCTGATACGAACTGCGGATGCATATACGAATCTCGTATTTTTTGATGCAACAGCATTCGAACAGTAGATTGAAATTTTGGACTGATCTTCTGTGGCTTATAAGAAACATTGAATTCCGGAATTTCTGCATCTGAGCCTTCTACTGAGTCAGGTTTCAATAGACCAGCCTGAGATTCAAGCGGAAATTAATTTTAGAAAATATTGACAGAATCATCCCAAAATCTATAGAGAACAAGAATTAATGTACCAGCATCCTAATGAACGTCGTCTTCCCTGTCCCATTTTCACCAAGCATGACAATGATTTGAGAATCAGTGAACTCTCCTTCCACTACCTTAAGTTGAAAATTACCCTGAGTCTTACTCATGGTTGGATACTTATACCTTGCATATGTCTCGATTTCCTCGGCACTTTCCTGGGGAGTCTCAGCAACCTGAGAGGAAAAGAAATGTACTAAGTCCATCTCACTCAACACCAGAACTCAAGTAACGAGCTATATATTCAATTGAACCATTAAAATTACCCTGAAAGTAAGAGATTCATCCCGAAATCTTAGATTCTCCGTTGGGACAAATCCAGCCAGAAATATATTGATTCCCTCTCTAACGGAGAATGGGAGTGTCACCACCCCATATACACCAGGCCTCCCATAAAGGCAGCAGATGAAGTCCGATAAGTAATCAAGCACACTAAGATCATGCTCCACGACAATAACATAGCTGAGAGGTAAAGTATTATAATGTAAGGTCTTGTAACAGAGAAGGCTGATCTCTAATTTCTAAACAAGAGTATAAATAGAAAGTCAGAAACCTATTGGGTCGGAGCAGAGATCTGACAACTTGAGCAGCTTTGAGCCTCTGCTTCACGTCAAGATAACTCGAGGGCTCATCAAACATATAAATCTCTGCATTCTGTATAGCAACAACAGCTATTGCAAACCTCTGAAGCTCTCCACCAGATAAATCTCCCACATTGCGGTCCAGGACCTGAGTCAGCTCAAGATCAACACAAAGTTCTGCTTTTACTTCTCTCTCGTCTTTCTGAGTAAGAACTTGCCCAACATTGCCTTGAACAGCTTTTGGGATGTGGTCCACATACTGTGGCTTGATGATTGCCTGGAAACATGCTTCAAAAACCATCAATAAAGAACCATAAAAGAAACCATCAAAGTATGAAAGGAGTCACAACTTCGAAGAAAGAGATCAGATTGAAATTGACAAGTCAAAGGCCTAGAACATGACGAGATATTATAAGAGAAATTGATCTTAAACAAGCTCGGGTAAAACAGGACTTCTCACTATTTTCTGTAAGATAAATCAACTCCTGATTATTAGGAAGGCATTTTTCATCAATTAGACAATCAGAAGAAACAAAATTCATACAATCATATTTAGACATAAATGAGTCATCACAAACCATCAAGGTGGTTATACAGGCTATGTTCCTATAAATTATCACAGGCAAAGTTATATTTTCATGAAGTCAACCAAAGCAGATATCATTTGAAAAGTTTGGAACAATGCAGGTATCAAAATTACTCAGTAAGGAAATTTCAACAGAGAAGCAGCCAATTTCTGCAGAATTTCCAACCCAACTACAAACATGGCATCTCTTATCTTGAAACAATAATTTTTCATCAGAAATTACCTTCAAATTATCCTCAAGAATACGTGTAAAATAGTTTTGCAGCTCAGATCCTCGAAAGTACGTCAAAATTTCCTGCCAATCAGGAGGATTCTGCAGGACAATTGTAATCCGAAAAAAGTTGAGAAACAGATTAACCTCAGATGGACAGAACTAAAAAAGGGTGAAAAGATTACGTTAAATCGTCCCAAGTTAGGCTTCAATTTTCCAGCCAAAACTTTCAAAGCGGTTGATTTTCCAATGCCATTAGTTCCAACCAAGCCAAGAACTTGCCCAGGTCTTGGAACAGGTAATCTGATTAAAATTTCTATAAAAGGTTAGCAAGTAACAACCAAAAGCCATAGACTGAGGGTAACAGCGATCAGGTCAGACCTATGCAACTTAAAGGTGTTGGGACCATAACGATGTGTGGTATCCTTATCAAGGTCTTTGGGCAGATTGATAATCTGGATGGCTTCAAATGGACATTTCTAGATAAAACGTCAAAACATTTTGTGAGTCGGGGAGCTTGTAAATTTAACACTGAGGAAAGAAATGACTTTTATTGGACCAGACCTTCACACATATACCGCACCCAATACACAACTCCTCAGAAATGAAAGCAATCTTCGACGCAGGAGTCACCTCAATGCAAAGTTTGCCTGCGATTATACAGAAATATCAGAAGCACAGACAAAAAATTCAAATCCTTTAAACAAAGATGAAAATAAATTTATAAGAGAAGCTCTTGGTAGGTCGTTTACCATGTCTCTAAAGCTGGATTGGAGGAAAACCAGATTCAATCATATAAATTTTTGAAATATTTATTTTCTCTTTTAATAGCTATATAGCCTAATCTTACTTCTCTGTGCACAGAAACAAGAATCCCGGATTATTGTAACCATTTTCATAATTTAGAAAACATAGTCTACATTCAAATGGACAAACTTCACCAAGAGAAATAAAGTTCGGGGGATGACAAAATGGACACAATGTAAGAAGGCAGGCAGGCAAATGAAGTTCTGAAGACATAATAATCAGGTTTATTATCGCTAACGCCAATGTTTGCTAATATAAATAGATTGAGTTAAACCGATGAAGCAATACACATGGAGAGGATAATAAATCCACAACCAAAGGTCTTCTTCACAAAAATTATTTCTATGAGGCAAATGCAGACATCATACACAAAAAAAATGGTAACTATTTATGAGAGTTGGCTCTAGGTGAAACTAATGTCCCTCGTCATGGTTTGCAGAAACCTACAATTATTTGCAATAACAAATTCGAAGCTAATTACTGGTGCATAATTGGAATACACACAGACTGAGAATAAAAGAGACAAAGCCAGTAAAGGTCTCATATCCAGTCCCCATTCACAAGGAAATATAAATAGTTTTACATATGATTATAATTTGGGCAACGATAAGCATCGCCACAAATTCTAGACTAGGCCCATGCTTTCCCAACAGAATGCTCCACAATCCATATCATCACCACTTAGCTTTTATTCGGTCAATTAAAAGACCTCAGAATATGATAAAACAAGAAAACGTGATCAACATAACCAATCCAAATACAAAATCAGACAAAACCCAGAAAACACACTATCCTGCCATTAACCAGAACATAAGATACAAGAAAATTACCGGTTTTGACAACAGGGCAGCTCTTTTTGCATTCCTGCCGACACTTTTTCGGCTTGCACTTATCGGAGCTCACTATAGCGATACGCGTCAGTTTCTGATCCGCCATCCTTTTCTGTGCAAAATGGACTGATCACTGCCCGAATGAAAAACAAAATCGAAATCAAAAAAACCAAATAATGCAGTAACAAAAAGAACTTCGTAGACGACAGGAGTAAACCCGAGGAGGATGACAGATGAGCAACGTGAAAATGTTGTGGTGGCACAATAGAATCAAGTTAGGGTTTTCGACGAAATTGCAATTTAACGCTTTCTGCTTCAAAATATTTCTAGTTTTCTACAAAATAATAATAATAATAATAATAATAATAATAATAATAACAATAATAATAATAATAATAATAATAATAATTCAATTACTTTTTAAATTTTTAGTAAGTGATTGATATTTATATACCATAGAGTCCTTTTCCAGTAAGCATAAATTTATTAAATTTGATTACATAAAGATGTCATTATGATATTATTATTTCTATCCATATTCTCTGATTTAATATAAACTAAAATTCCTTATAATATTTACCAAAATAAGTTTGCGATATTTTATATGATGTAAAATTTTGTCTGTTAGTATTATCATCCGACTGTTACTCATATTATAAGATTTAAAATATTAAAAATTGCATTCTCTATTAGATATAACTTTTGTTGAATGACAAATGTTTAACTATGAACAAATAAAAGAATAACAACTGAAAGTACAATTAATTAAATTTCCATAGTAGCGTTTGTAGTTCTAAAGAATCTATAATATTGGAGACCATGTCATCATTTGAAGAATTATTATCTTGTCCGTTCAAAAAATTATTATCTTAATTTGTCGAAATCTTTGAGATATTATTAATTTATCAAATATTACTTTATAGGTTTTATTTCAAAATTTTAGATATATTATCGAATATTAATTTATATCATATCATTCAAGAAGTAATTTATGACACTTCTGATTTTATGTATGTTAAGAATGTCATTGATTTTCTTTATATATATATATATATATATATATAAATATATATTAATTTTACGTGAACTGCTACTATCAATAAGACTCCATTGATTACATTATAATTGATTGGCCTGTTAGTATTTATTATGCAAAATCTAATACATCAGTTAACTTGTCTAGTCATAATTATTACAATCATATTACTAACTAATCATACATGCCCAAACGCAACTTATAAATCAGAACTTACATGAAAGAAGCAAATATAATGTCCCAGCTTATTATTTGGAGAGATCGCAACGTGAAGTTGGCACAAATTCTAGCTTTGGGCAAAGATGCAGCTGTTCAGTGCCCAAGAATAGAGGTGGGCGAAACTATTTTGTAAATCTTTTTAAATAAGCAAGAATGATAAATAATTTGCATATAACTTAATAGATTTCTCTCCCATTCCATTTCAAGTTTCAACTCACCAAATGTAACTCACTGATTATGATGACGCTGGCGGCGATGGTGCTGGTGTCTATGTCGGTGATGATGCCGATTGGGCTTAGCTCCATGCTGTCCATCACAGTCTGAAGCCTCGGAGGGACTTGAATGATGAGACTTATGCTTCTGGCTCCTCTTTTGATGCCTAATATCTTCTGAGCTTTCTGCCGATCTCAATTCCAAATGACGAGACTTGTGTCTGGGGCTTCTCCTTTGATGCCTACCATCTTCTGAGCTTTCCGCTGAACTGGATTCCAAATGCTGTCGCTTCTTTCTCTTGTGTCTCTTCTCCTTCAATCTCTTCTGTTTAGCATCACCAGAAGAAGGCCCACTACCATGGTCATCGCTTGATTCAGCACTTTCCAGCAATGACCTCCTTCTGTGCTTGCTCTTGCTAGACTTTTTCTTGGCTTTTTTTGAAGAGAAGTTGGTTAGCAAATCAGGTATGCTAGCTTCTCCAAGGAACCCTGCATGTTAAATTATAAAATAACATGACTGAATCTGGAGAAATTATCGTCACTAGGTGGATCCACCAGGATTTAAAAAAATATCACCTCCATATTCATCAAATATGTCCTCTGCAACTATCTGTTGATTGGGATCATCAGGGTCGAACCCTCCATGTGGAGGACTCATTCCTGGCTTCTGTTTCAACTCCCACTTTAGAGGCTGTGGTGCAGCTCAAAAAAATTAGACACCAAGAGAGACTAGTTTATGGAACTACAACTGAGTAATCTCTTATTAGAATACTAGCAAAAACAGTTTCGAAATTCTAAAAGCTAAAAAAATATCTGAAACGAACATGAGCTTCCTTTTTGTCCCGCTTCAATTTCTTAACCCAAGAACTTTCTTCAATGTACCTCAAGGAACAACTAAAGATAAGAACATAAAAACATGAGACTGCAGTCTGTAGCAGATAACTATATAAAAATAATTGAGGCCATTCATATATTCAAGACTCTTGCTACACGATTTCCAAAAGTGCAAAACAGCTAGGATGCAGAATGTCATCTACCTATCATTTTGACTAGAACTTGTGATCAACCAGCATAAACCTAATACATACAAGTCATATCAGAGTTATATGTAAGCAATGGCATGCTAGATTCTTAGTCTGAATATGCCTAATCATTAAAATGATGTTAAGTAAATGCGAACGCTGTCTGATATTGTTATGACTTTCAAGCCATCTACATCTAACAGAACAAATCATATTTGCTACTTTTTACAACAGCAGTCATGAATTGATACATTTACATGAAGGCATCACACACATAAAGCACGAAACTCGAATAATTACCTCAATAGATTCCGTTTGAGCAATGATGGTTGTTAATGGATCATCCCTTTTCAATCGACTCTCCTCGTTTGGCATTATAGCATCCTTCAGTGGGCATTCACGATCACCACTCTGGTGGCCGAAGTTGCCACATCTAAGACATTTCACATTACGGATCTCAACTCCAAATGGCTTCGCCCTGACTAAAACACCAGTTTCTAACCTGGAAGAGGATGACATGTAGTAAAGAAGGGAGTAGTACAATGTTCTAAAGTCACATAAGTATTGAACGATTCTGCCATATAGCACCCCATATGGAAGGAGAAGCATGCAAACACACCTTGGAGCATTTTTAAGAACTTCAAATTGTTCTTCTGTAGGTAAAGCGCGACCATATATGTCTTTTGGCCTTGATTTCTTTTTCTCCACAGTAGAGGATTTAGTTTCGGCATTCCTAGCAAAGACATAGGGATTTTCAAACATCAGCAGCATGACTACAATTCCCAAAACAAAAACATACATAGTGAGATGGATACATCCAACATGATAGTGAGATATGTATCTTGTGCATAGTACTGGAGTTAGATAAAACATCAGACCAAACTATTACATTGAAGATAAAGCTGCATCAAGAGATGGATCCTGCTCCTGGTTTTTCTTCTCCTCAGCAACCTCAGCAGCTTTAGCACTCTCTGCATTGTAACCAGGAGGTTTCACGTACATAAAGCTCACCGCTTTCATCATCTCCAACTGCAAAACAACAGAGTAAACGAAAATTCGGTAGCATAAAGTTCTCGTACTTACACTAGCAGTAAGTTCCGTGCTTGAGTAATTAATTTCTACAGCATATATTGAAGGTACCTTTTCTTTCTCTTTCTGGGAGATGAGAGCCGTTTGTCTCATAAACTCCTGCTCCTGTGCATACTGTTGAAGAAAAAAATGGTGGATTTCCTCGTCAGATGTTTCCTCATTCATTATAAGATAACAATGATTCATGATACACTCCCCGAAACCCTAATTTCAAATTGCAGTTAGATACCCACCAAAAAAGGAAACAATCGGGTATGAGAAACGTACCTCGCGGGCAACCTCTTCGGCACGGCGCTCCTTCTGCTCGTGAGTCTGCTCAGCAATCCATTTGCGGCGCTGATTGGGGTAAGAGAGTGGATGCCACGGCTTCTGATTGAGGAAGGAATGTGACCAAGCCGTACCGGACTTTGTCTTGTAATCAACCTCCCCTTGTGATTTCTTCCCCAGTCGAAATCCTCCTCCTTCCTCCTCCTCCATGTTTGAAAACACACACGGCTATCTCAGGGTTGAATTTAGTTGTCTGACGGACTAGTTTACTGTTCTGCAAGTCACCAATTAGGGAACATGTATCTTGGTCCTGTAAACATGAAAAAAATGCCTCTAGGGGAGAGGCCTCGATCCCGTCTCTGTTTTTGAAAAATAGCCTTACCCTTTTTGTAAAAAAACAAAAGTACATCACAAATCATCAGTAGAAAGAATATTGTGATTAGAAGTCAGTCCACTGTCCACTGCTTACAAGCAAGAAGATGATAATGACCAAACTTCTTCCTTCTTTCTTAAACCCTAGCATCAAACTTTCAGCTGTTATCCATATTAAAAAGTCGATGTCTCTCCGGAGTCTAGACCTGGCCACGAGCCGGTTCCAGGCCGAAAAAACTTGGAATCGGGACCGGAACAGTGGGAACCGGTTCCGGGTCTAGAACCCAGCGGTTCCGGGTCGGTTCAGGGCTTGAACCGGTTTTTTATTTTTATTTTTTTTCGTTTATTTTTTAAAAAAAATTATACTTAAAATTTAATTTTAGTGAATTTGAAATTTCTAATTTCGACTTACGAATTTCGGATTTCGAATTTCGGATTTCGAATTTCAAATTTGAATTTCAAATTTTAAATAAAATTTGAATTTTATATTTTTTAAATTATTTTTTGAATATTAATTTAAAATTTTAATTTGAATTTTGAATTCGAATATTAATTTGTGTTTGAATTCGAATTTGAATTTAAATTTGTGCTTGAATTCGAATTTAAATTTAAAAGAATAACAATCGGGATTTGAATTTGAAAATTTGAAGTGTAAATAATTTCAAAAAATAAATATAATTGAATAACAATACAAAAAAAGTTAAAATTACAATACAAAGTAAAGACGAATTAAATTAGGAAATTCATCTAATCACATTCACTTGTGGTTCCTCCAGTTGTTGTTCCAGAAGTGCCCTCGGTGTCTTCGTCGTCGTTTGTCTCGTTTTCGATATCTTGTGTTCTTGAGACAGCTCTCGACCAATCGTTTAGAATGCATTGTGCTTCCAAATTCTCCGGCCTAATAGAAAATCTCCTCTCGTCCAGCGTGTTGCCTCCCATGCTAAACGCTTGCTCCACTGCAACCGTGGAAACAGGACATGCAAGAATCTCCTTTGCTATTAAAGACAAAATGTGATATACTTGTGTCTTTTGAACCCACCACCTCAGTATGTCGAACGCGTCCTCGTCTGCAGCACTAAAATCAAAAGTAGTGGTTAAATAATTCTCAAGTTCCAGATTGGAACTTGAGGATCTTCGAGGACGTTTCGTCCGGTCACGAATTAAATTTTGAGCCTTGGTTAGACGTGATGTGATGCTACTAGAGTGGTGTGTTGTTGTGCTTGTGTAGCAACTTGTGAACCATATTTTTCATTATATTCAGTAAAAATTTCATTTAAACTATTTTCTAACACTCAAAATAAGCATGGAAGAAGAAGGACATGCGTCAGTAATTGGATCCAAGGAATCATAGTACAATGTAAGCAATTCACTTAAACCATCTAATTTAAGTCTCGGGTCTAAAATTACAGCACATAAAAAAATATCAGGAAGATTTAAAAAATATTTTTCCCACTTTCTTTTCATACTAAGAATGCATTCAACTAATATGGGATCATTAAAATTTAAATGTTCGCTAAAAGTGCATGCAATATTACAAAGATGTGTTAAAACTAAATGACTTGTAGGATAATATACACCAGAAATTTGGTCAGTGACATCATTAAAAACTTTTAGAATTTCACATATAGTGGTGCAAATATTCCATTGGTTTGAATATAAATAAATACTAGTCGATTGAATAATTTGTCCAAAAAATCCACAGAGTTCCAACGTGTTGGAACATCACGTGCAAATCGTTTTTGGTCTCATGCCATTTATTTTACAAAATCTACCCCATTGTTTCATAACTTGAGATGTGTCCACAGATAAAGAATGACAGATCTAATTGGTTGTATATAATGTTCTAAAATTTTTTAGACCATCTTGTACACACAACTTCAAAATATGGCATGTGCATCTAATATGAAAAAATCTACCCCCTATCGATGGTTGGCATAATCTAATTAGTTCATTAATACTACATGTGTTTGCACTTGCATTATCAAAAGAAATTGAAAATATTTTTGAAGTCAAACGATATTCTTCTAAAATAATAAACATAAGATGAGAAATATTTTGTGCCGTGTGTGGATAAATGAAACAACGATATGCAAGCAAACGCTTTTGAATATTCCATGCACTATCAATCCAATGACAAGTTATTCCCATGTATGAGCATGATTGCCAATGATCACTCCAAATATCATAACATAAAGACACTTTATTATCTAAACTAGCAAATTCTTTAATCAATTCTTTTTTTTGTAGAAACTAATTTATGAATGGTGCGTTTAAGTATGTTTCGTAGGATGCGTCTAATTGCAGGATTAGCACTAGATGAAAGCCAATTTTCGAAAGATAATTTATCACCAAAACTAAATGAAAGTTGTTCTACAGAAATAAATCTAGCAGTTTCATCCCTAAATTGAGATTCAGAAAATTTAAAAAGTTGAGAGTCGTTACCAGATTGTGATGAAAATGTAGGTATTTGAGTTTGAGTTCTAGAAATACCAATTTCCACCGGATTATTCTTCTCTATGTGCCGATTCAGTGTGTCATATCCTCCTTCATGTTGCCATTTGTATGATTTTGAACAATATTTGCAAATAGCTTGGAGATCACCAGAAGAAAATGTCACATTATCAAAATGTTTGACGAAGATGTCGGATTTTGTTGCTCGCCCACCCATCGATATTATAGGCACCGACGGTATCGATGTGCTACCTTGAGTGCCTTGACTTTGTTGATTTGTTGGTTGGGCTACAGCTTCTTGTTGGGTATCTTCATCGTCGGAGAATAAAAATTCAAGATCGTCGATGTTTAATGGAGAAACATCAGTCGTAGGGGGAACAATAAACTTTCCCTTACGACCACCACGACGACTTGATTCCGCCATTTATAATGTAGAAGTTGAAAGATTACGAAAAGAAGAAAGTGGGTTGGGGTGGAAAGAAGATTGAGAAAGATGAAAGATTGAGAGATAGAAGATTGAGAGATAGAAGATTGAGATATAGAAGAAGATTGATAGAAATTGGTGTGGAAAGAATGAAAGTGAGTTGTGGTATTTATAGGCAATTTTTTTTTTTAATTTTCCAACGGTTCGGCCCGACGGGTTGGCCAGGTTCGGCCCAATCCGTCGGGTCGACCGTTGTGTGATTTTTTAATTTTTTTTAATACTAACGGTCGGCCCGTCGGTTCCGACCCGGCCGGGACCGGCGGGTTCGACCGTTAATTTCAAATTTCAAATTTTTTTTTATTAATTTCACTCGACCCGTCGGGCCGGTTATGGGTTCGACCCGGCGGGTCGACGGATCGACCATACCTCAACCCGTAACCGGCCTGTATATACACGGGCCGGTTACGATTCCGGGTCAAAACCCGTTGACCACGGGCCGATTCCGGGTCGGGTCACGGGCCAACCCGACCCATGGCCAGGTCTACTCCCTTCCTCCCTGTAACCACAATTTTCACCAATCATTTTATCCATGTTTTTGTATTATAGTATAATATTTCCAAAGAGCAATAATCATACGAGGGAAAGAACAATGACTGAGAGAAAAAGATTGGTAAACAATTTCCTTTAAGCCTATTTTGTCATTTCAAATTTTTAAATTTCAATAGTTTCAATGGACCCAAACTTGGATTGAGGGACTCAAATTAGGATTCAGTGGACGTAAAATCAGGGATAGTAGACTTGAATGAGTTTGAGTCATTTGAACATCCTTAATTTTATTTTTCGGTAAAGTCATTTTCCTTTTTGTTTTTTATAGCAGTGACGTGATCGAGGATGGAGTTCGGGGGAATGAACTATTTTAGAATTTTGTGCTTTAAAAATGATTTTTGTAATCAACAGAGTTAAGATGATAACAGAACTCATTCTCACTTGATATCTTGAGTAATAAAATAATATGCGGAAATACCTAATTCGAACATTGAACAAAAATTATACAAATGTGTGTAAGCTAAATCAGATAAGAGAAGAGATTTATTTCTGGAAGTTTGAAGCAAACTTCTACCTCTCCCCTTCTTTCCATCTAGAAGGTATTCCCCTTGAAGACTTGGAATAAGATAAAATGTATAATAAACCAGTCAGTCAGACAGCACCCGAGCTGAACTCTTAATATCTCGTCTGATAACAACATAGACGCTTATACGTTACAAATGCTTCCTAGCTTAGTACAAAGGATCAACGAATGTAAGCCTAATATGACAAAGAATAAATGATCTTCTTAAGGTTTTAAGAGCTTTTTAAGTTCAGATTGCTTTTCAACTTAATAGCTTGAATGTGTTCACTTCTCAATTTTTTTCTTCTTTTCAAACCTTCTCCTTTTATAGTATTCAGATTCAAATGATAATAAATATTACCAGTAGAGTCAGACAATGAATCGTGATACGATTGCCTTCAAGAAATTATTGTACATTTAATTCTTGTACTATATTCCATGCTGCTTCATTAAATGCATTTTTTTTTGCTCAAAACACGCAATTCTTGTACAATACAAAAATTTTGATTTATTTTGATTGTTTTCCTGAATTGTTCAATGATTACAAAAACTTTTCTTAAGTCAATGCCTCGAATTGAGCCCTGATCTGACTTATCAAACAAAACTTCAATATGATCTGCCCAGTTTTGTTTTGAACTGAAACTTAAGTTGATCTCATCTGCACTTCTAATTTAATCTGATGCTCTTCTAATCTGTTGACTTGAATTGATCAGTTCTGAACTATTCTAAGCTTTGCTCTAGAAATGAATTGTCCTTACTCAACTTAGCTCCAAATCTAGCTAAAACTCATTGAAAGGTTCGACATAATATGATATATTTATATCTGAGCTGATTTTGTTATCATCAAAACTTATAATTTTTATTTATTTATTTCCCCGTTTTTGGTGATGAAAGAACTAGAAACAATATACTTAAAGAATTTATCTTTTTAACCTGAAGTATTACACAGTACAAAGAATATCAATCCTCAATCTAAGTCTAAGCTAATTCTTGACTAAGATGATCTTGCTAATTGCTTGAACTTTGATCAGATCCATGTTTCCAAATGAGATCTGCATCACTATGATGATAGGTCAAGGATCACATATATCTGTTGTACAGTACTTTCATCAGAAGGATAATATTAAATTTCAAATATGTTTTTCAATCAGCTTTCCTTCTGCAGGGTTGCAAATATACTTGTTGCATTAGTTCACGTTGCTAATAAAAAATACTCCAAGACTCTAAATCAATAAATTCTTTTAACTCTTCCTGTACTTACTGCTTTCCCCAGTTTTGGCATTACCATCACTCTTTAAGCCCTCCAAAACCTCAGCAATTTATGAACTAAGTGTTGGATCTGTTTCTACAGATCAGAATCTAAGTTTTGATTGACACAAAATCTGTTAATATATTACTAACGATTTATATGACTTGTGTAACGCCCAGAAATCCTAATTACGTTGAATTGAATGCATGACTAGGGAGAAAACCTTATGTTAGTATGATTTGCATGTCATGAACGTGATTATGTGATGATTTTATGCTTTACCTTGTGCATGTTGCTTTACGGTACGGTTCGAGACCGGTAAGCGGGGACGAGTCCGGAGACGACCAGATTGAAAATATTTTTAATGTTTTAGCCCTTAGACATATTTTAAAGCAAAATATTTTTATTTTACGCACCATTTCAAAAAAATGAGATTTTATGCACAGTTATCGAGGGGGGCCCGTTTTTCGCATATACGAGCTATTTTTATGACTTTTACTACACTTTTAAATTTGAGAGGACATATATTACGAAAATTTAAGGCTTGAAGGCTGAAATTTAAATATTTTTAAACCTTTTTAATTAGAGGAGGGTTAGTATTGGAATAGGCCTTTTATTTCCTTAATAAAACAAGGTGGAGGAGTTCTTTTGTACACTTTTCATTCACCCTTCTCTACTATTTCGAAAATTTACCCTAGCCCCTCCTCCCATCAGCCGACTTCAGTCTTATTCTTCCCCTAGGTGGCCGAAAATTTTCAAGCTTTGATTGGAACTCTAAGGTGTGGTCTTCTCAATTGTCCTCCGCTCCGGTATCGCGTATCTTCGCTTTTTTTTTTATCAAGGCATGTTCTATTCTTTCTTTTCTCACCATTTAGATCATAATATACTGTTTTTACAAAGATTATGCATAGCCTTTTCGTGGATGTTTCAGATCTTTATGCATATGATCATGTTCATGTATTTCTTCATGTGCATCTCATAGTTTTTGAAGTTTCTTGAATGGTTTCGGTCAAGGGGCGGCTGTAGGGATCATGGCTCGATGTTAGGTGGTTCATGGTGGTCCTAGGAAGGGCTAGAGATGGTCCATAGATGAGGATTTAGAGGCTGGACGTGGGTCGCGACATGCGTCGTGGGTCGCGACATGCGTCGAGTGGGTCGCGACATGGGTTGTGTGGGTCGCGACATGCGTCGTGGGTCGCAACATGCGTTGAGTGGGTCGCGACATGGGACGCATGGGTCGCGACATGCGTCGAGTGGGTCGCGGCGCATGGTGGTGTGCGTGAGTAGTGCGTGTAGGGTTTGATGAATTTGACTCGGTTCAATTGGACCGATTCGGGATGGTTCAGTTGGACCGGGGCGGTTCATCGAGTCTCGAGTAAATTATTTAAGTCCGGTCCGAGTTATTTTATTTTTGGGCCAGGTAATTTTATTTTAAAGTCCGAGTCATTTTTATCGGTTCAAGTCAACGTTTAAGTTAAAAATTTATTCTTGGTCAAAATGATTTCGGGTCAATGATTTTAAGTTAAAAATTGTTTTAAGTTGCTGGATTTTTAAGTAAATTGGATTTTAATCAAATTATTAGATTTTGGGCCATTAATTATTCTAATGAGTTTTAAGCCTGTTTTGACGATGTTGGGCCGAGTCAAATGATTTTAAAGGGGTAAATGCTTGATGTTGGGCCCATTTTGAGTTGGGCTTAGTATTATTTTAAGTCTAGTGGAGGCCTTGGGCTTAGAATTAGTGGGCCAGTCGCTTGAGCCAGTCCTTGACCGGGCCGAGGAAAATAATGCATAGGCCCATGAATATATATTTAATTATATACGTATTATGCTATGTAATTGATTATGAAATGTTTTAAGGAAATTAAATATATATTGATGGGCCAAGATCTTTTTAAAGTCGCATGATTTTATGAAACGCATGCATCATGAAAGTTTAAATTATGTTAAGGCATGAATGAAAAATATTTTGAGGGATTGAAGTGTTGTGGGGCAAAGTATACATGAGAGTTAGCCGAGTAGCCGGGCCCGGGAATCCCTTGTTAATGTATGAGCCTATGGATCCATGTGTGATATCATGGTGAAGTGGCAGCATATGGATCCTCGTGTGATATCGGGGTGAAGTGGCAACTTATAGGTGTGACATATAGGGATCCTCGTGTGACATCGGGGTGAATCACACCGCCACGTACGTTGGTTTATAGATTGATCAATCGAATTAATGGCTTTCACTTCATGAATACGACTCATATGTTCTTTTAAGTTATGTTATGTTTATGCCATGCCTTAATATATGTAATGCCCAGATATTTTAGAGGCCACAAACTAGAAAGATTTGAGATTGAGGGATTACAATGCTATTCTATTAAACTCTGTTTCTATCGAGTTTCAGAATTCAGATACATGTATAGACATATTGAATTAAATGCGTTTCTTCTTCCTTAGGCATTTTAAATCATATATATATAGGATGTTATCTGCTTCATGCATCATTATCTTGAAAACAAATTAGTTCAAAGCGGTGCTCTCTCTATAAGAAACCGAGCAAAAGTTTTAAAGCTTTTTAAAGGAGGCGACCAGAGTGTTGGTGATTTGCTGGATTTCTACTACAGTTGTGTTCAAGAATTTAGGCAAGTAAACTCTGTTTCGTGCTCACTCAGTGAAAGCATAATTCTGTTTGCATGATTATATGAGATTTTAAAGAAAGGAAGATGGCTTCGGTTGTTCTTCAAAACCAGAAAGTTCATGCTCTGTTTTTATGAAGATTGCGTTTTACTGTATTTTGATCCAAAGAGATGTTTTAGAAAATGGTTTGGTGATGTTCATCCAGTAGATTCTTGAGTTTTCTTCAGAAATTCCATCGAAGTAGCTTACAAGTAGCTTATTCGATCATTTCCAGAAATTTCTTTAGATATTTTGAATTCTTCAAACAAAGGAAAACCATCGTCATTCACCTGGTTAAGTCTGTAATCTGGTTCTTATACCACGACTGATATTTCTTTGTTGAAAATATTCTAAGTATAGATTTCAGCTGTCGCATTGTTGAGTTCAGTAGTTGCGACCAGCAGTCGCACTATTTCATGTTCAGCTGTTGCGTATTTTATTGTTCATCAGCTGATAGTTGTTCATCAGTTGATAGTTTGTTCATCAGCTGATAGTTGTTCATCAGCTGATAGTTTGTTCATCAGCTATTGGTATTCAGCATATGCATATTTCAGCAGATGCATTGCTTTCATAAATTCAGCAGATGCATATTCAGCAGATGCATTGTTTTCATAAAATCAGCAGATGCACTGTTCATCAGCAGGTGCATCTTTCCTTGTTAAAATCAGCAGTTGCACTTCTTCGTTGAAAATCAGCAGCTGCATTGTTATCGTAAAACCAGCAGGTGCATTTCTTTTGCTAAAACCAGCAGGTGTATTTCTTTGTTAACACCAGCAGGTGCATTCCTCTTTTGTTAGAATTCAGCAGCTGCATTCTTTTGTTAGAATTCAGCAGTTGCGTTGTTTTCGTAAAATTCAGCAGATGCATTCCATTGTGATATTTCAGCAGTTGCCCAAGTACTGTTCATTTCAGCTGGTTACTGTTCATTCTCCGTTTTCTTCAACAGATAACGAAATTTCAGAATTTGATTTCTTTCTTTTGTTAGAATTCAGCAGTTGCATTCTTTTGTTAGAATTCAGCAGTTGCGTTGTCTTTCAAAATTCAGCAGACGCATTTCCTAGTAAATTTCCAGCAGTTCACTGTTCATTTCAGCTGGTATTAGTCTTGCGACTGGTACTGTTCATTTCAGCTGGTTACTGTTCATTCTTCGTTTTCTTCAACAGATAACGAAATTCCAGAATTTGATTTCTTATTCATTTCCGCTTCAATTCAAAAGATTATTCAATTCAATTGAACAAGATTTGAGAGCTTTTATTCAGTTTTCATCTTCGCAAGTTTTACAGAGAAATCCCTTGAAGTTCCAGAACATCATTAGACAAGAGAAAACCAGTAATTCGTACACGAGAGAAAGAAAACAGATTTTAGAAGAAAAGAAAGAGCAGAACGATGTTTTAGAAAATATTTTAAGTTATGACAACAAAGAGGGTCCCCAGAAGAAGGGTGAGTGCGCGGCTGACGAACCGTGTGCCCTTTCAACAGAGGAAGGATCAGGTGTATAGGTCGATGGATCTGTATATCCCTTCACCATGAGCCATAATGCTAGAGACTGATATCAGGAGTTTGATCAAACGAATTGGACCAAAATGTTTAAAGTGTTGTCATAATTTCAGAAGAGCGCAAGTGTGATTTTAATCACAGCTCCAGAGAATGTTTAAAGAAAATTTTTTCAGAATTTGATTATGTTTTATGCTTTCAGTTTCTATCATATATCTCAGTTATATATTGCGCTTGTTTATTCCAAAGCGTATTCAGAATTCAATTATGTATTCAGCTTTCAGATTCCAGTTACAGTATCAGTTTCTATTGCATGATCTTGCTATTCCAGATTTTACCTGCTGAGCCTTTGGCTCACTAGTTTTCATTGAGTGCAGGTAATGGGCTGTAAGGAGCTGGATGGAGAGTGGCTGGTTGGACAGTGGTGTTTATCGTGGACATATTTCGTTGTTCCTTTTTGATTTTGATGTACAGAACTTTAGTTATGGTTTTGTATGTTAACAGATTTCTAGTTCCTCATTTTGTAGAAATCTGTATGAACTTTTGGTGTAAAGATATATGCAAGTTCATTCGCATTCCTATCAGCTGTTGTATCAGTTCCGTGTGTGTTTTTATGATCAGCTGAGGATTTAGTTCAGCGTTTTGTATACCCTTGCAGCTTATTTTCATCATTGGCCATAAAAAGTGTTTATTAGATTTTGATTCTACTTCCGCTTACGTCATCTTTCCTTTGTTCCGCATTTCAGCAGCAATGAATTGTGTTTATTTGCAATTTAGTCCAGAATTTAGTAACGACTTTTATGTTTGTTAAGATTGAAATTTTTGGGTCTTTCAGTTCGAACCCCAAATTTCTAAATTTCTTTTGAGAAAAGTCCGGTCGTTACAATATATATGTTATATGATGAAGTATGTACGACTATAGTACGATTTAACGTTTAAGATCTTTTAAGCACGCATGTCATGAAATTATGTTCCCATACTTATGTGCTTGTATGTGGTTTTATTATACATACTTTGTTATTAGCGGATAGAGCATGCTGGGCCTTTAGGCTCACTAGGTTTAAATGGTGCAGGTGAGCATGATGTTGATGATATTACTCCGATCGGCGGTGAGGACGTCTGATGCTCCGCTGCGGCTGTTATTCTAAATTTCTTTTGAGAAAAGTCCGGTCGTTACAATATATATGTTATATGATGAAGTATGTACGACTATAGTACGATTTAACGTTTAAGATCTTTTAAGCACGCATGTCATGAAATTATGTTCCCATACTTATGTGCTTGTATGTGGTTTTATTATACATACTTTGTTATTAGCGGATAGAGCATGCTGGGCCTTTAGGCTCACTAGGTTTAAATGGTGCAGGTGAGCATGATGTTGATGATATTACTCCGATCGGCGGTGAGGACGTCTGATGCTCCGCTGCGGCTGTTACCCCGTGACCACTCAGTTATTTTATGCCCTTGCTTTTAGACATGTTCAGTTTCCGCAACAGTTTTGAATACTCTGATTTTTATGTTAGCCTGTGTGATGTGGATTGAGGATATTTTGCAATTCGTTTTTAAACGGATGTCGAGATGTTATTTTTAAACGCTTTAAGTCATGGGTTTATTTATAAGCTTTTATTAAATGTTTATTCCACATCTGCTTTAAAAAAAAAATTTTAGAGGTTCAGTATGTTTCAACTTGGTATCAGAGCGGTTGTTCTGATGGGGTACTAGCCTGCTGCGTGGAGCTCAGAAGTCGCACTGCCAGTCTGTGAGTTTTATTTTATGACTTATTTTATGTTTGTATGCTGCATGTTATTTTTACCTTAGATTTTAAGGATTAGACGCCTAGTCATGCACGCAGATTTACGTTATAAGATTTTGGTGTACCAGAACAATGTCTCCCCTTCGCATTAGAGAGCAGCAGCAGGATGACGACTTGCCTCCTCCTCCTCCACCACCCCAGATGACGCCGTTTGAGAGGGCTAACGTGGAGATGTTAGCCGGGATTACTAGGTTATTGGAGCGTCAGACGAAGCGACCCGGGAAGTCGCATGAAGAAGATATTGTTGAGAGGTTCCGCAAGCAGGGACCTAGGGAGTTTTCTGGCACTACAGATCCGCTCGTTGCTGAGGAGTGGATCCGATCCATGGAGACTATCTATGATTCATGGGTATGACGAACGCCGACAAGGTCCGTTGTGCGATTTTTATGCTGAAGGAAGATGCCGCTCTTTGGTGGAAGGGCACAGTGGTTGGACTACATCTGGAGAGCTTGACGTGGCGAGAATTCAAGAAGGTCTTCTTTGAGAAGTACTTTACGGTGGATGCCCGGAGCCAGCTGATTCGGGAGTTTATGAGCCTCCATCAGGGAGACAAATATGTTGCAGAGTATGTTCAGCAGTTCGAGCGGGGATGTCCCTTTGTACCCACGATTGCTACCGTAGAGAGTGAGAAGCTGATGAAGTTTACTGATGGACTGCGACCGAACATCCGCCACGATGTCAACATGGCGGGCGTGGAGACCTATATGGCGGCAGTAAACATGGCTTACCAGTTTGAGAGGGTCCGGAAGGATATGAGGGAGGACTATCAGAGGAAGAGGCAGATGCAGCCGCCCGTCAGGGGCCAGTATTCGCATCCTCCAGCGAAGAGACCGTTTCAGGTGCCTTCTAAGGGCCCAACTCAGCAGGGACAGCAGCAGTATAGACCACAGGGCCAGCTGAGGCCACAACAGCAGGGGGCCAGCGCCCCTAATCCCGGAGGATATTCGACCTGGAAGGAGTGCAACAAGCAGCATCCCGGACCGTGCATGGCAGGATCGGGGAAGTGCTTTCATTGCAAGGAACCGGGACACGTTTCCAGGGATTGCCCGAAGTAGAGACAGACCACGGGTCGTGTCTTTGTGATGAAGGCAGAGGCGGCAGACCCGGATACTACCTTACTTACGGGTATTCTACTTTAAAATTTCCGCCATTTCTACGATTTGTGAGTTTGGTATTTGTTGTAAACAGATTGCATGCTGAGTAGAACACTACTAGGAGATTCTTGCCTTAGACTGGTTGAACTTAGTGGAACTGTATGCCTTCTAGGACTTCTATGCGATCATGGACAGTAGGGCTAGCTAACTTAGAATATGTGTAGGCATCTGAACTACTTGTTGAGTACTAGTTTAACTATAATCGCGTGCATGGGTGTTGCGTCCGTTTGATTTGTGTGCTTGGTGTTACTACCCTTGCATTATTAGACTCGGGGGCGACTCACTCATTTATTTCGAGCGCGTTTACGCAGAGGATGGGTATTACACCGAAGAGCTTGGGTATGGCTCTCGCAGTGACGGTCCCGTCAGGAGAGGAGTTGACGACGACCAGTGTGGTTCAAGGATTGACGATGATGTTCCAGGATCATGCAGTCCAAGCAGATTTAGTGGTGTTGCCGATGTCGGGATTTGATATCATCCTAGGCATGGATTGGCTGACAGAGTTCGGAGTAGTGATTGATTTTCAGAGGCGGACAGTTTCTATCAGACCGCCAGGGCAGGAGGCCTTCTTATTTGAGGCAGCTAGGAGGCCGCGGAAGCCCAGATTCATACCTTTCTTACAGGCCAGGAAACTAGTCGAGCACGGATGTCAGGCGTTCTTGGCCAATGTTACTGCTTCAGGGGATTCAGCAGGCCCTTCGTTGTCTGACGTGGAGGTAGTCAGGGATTTCGCAGATTTTTTCCCCGACGATGTCGCAGGAGTTCCACCAGAGAGAGAGGTGGAGTTTTCTATTGAGATGATGCCAGGTACAGTGCCTATCTCTAAGGAACCATATCGTTTAGCTCCTACCGAGATGAAGGAGTTGAAAGAGCAGATTCAGGAGTTGCTTGACAAGGGGTTCATTCGCCCTAGTTTCTCTCCATGGGGCGCACCAGTTCTGTTTGTGAAGAAGAAGGATGGTAGCATGAGATTGTGTATTGACTATCGGGAGTTGAACAGGGTTACCGTGAAGAACAGATATCCACTCCCGAGGATTGAGGATTTATTCGATCAATTGCAGGGAGCTTCAGTGTTCTCGAAGATTGATCTGAGATCTGGCTATCATCAGCTGAGAGTTAGAGAGGAGGACGTGTCCAAGACTTTGAGGGAGCACAAGTTATACGCCGAGTTCAGCAAGTGCGAGTTTTGGCTGGAGCATGTGGCTTTCTTAGGGCACATTGTGTTGAGAGATGGGATTCAGTTGACCCATCGAAAGTGGAGGAAGTGCAGAACTGGGGGATTCCGAAGAATGCAGCAGAGATTCGTAGTTTCTTGGGCTTGGCAGGTTATTATCGCAAATTCATCAAGGGCTTCTCTTCTATTTCAGTGCCTTTGACAGCCTTGACCAAGAAGAATGCGAAGTATGTGTGGAGCACCGACTGTCAGATGAGCTTTGATCAGCTGAAGGAGGCCCTTACTTCAGCGCCTTTATTAGCGATGCCAGTGGACCACGAGGAGTTTGTGGTTTATACAGAGGCTTCTTTGAGAGGGTTAGGTGTCGTTCTGATGCAGGGAGGTAAGATTATTGCGTATGCGTCGAGACAGCTGAAGAGTTATGAGCAGAACTATCCAACGCACGATCTGGAGCTTGCAGCAGTGGTGTTTGCACTGAAGATTTGGAGACACTATTTGTACGGCGAGAAGTGTCAGATTTTCACCGACCATAAGAGCCTCAAGTACTTCTTCACCCAGAAGGAGCTGAATATGAGGCAGTGCAGATGGCTAGAGTTGGTGAAGGACTATGACTGTGACATTAGCTACCATCCGGGTAAGGCTAATGTGGTAGCAGACGCCTTGAGCCGGAAGACTTTAGTGATGGCATGTTTATCAGTTGAGCGACCACTACAGACCGAGATTCAGAGATTTGGGTTGGAGTTTTATTCAGGAGGCTGTGCGCCTAGCCTCGCAGCGCGGTAGCAGACGCCTTGAGCCGGAAGACTTTAGTGATGGCATGTTTATCAGTTGAGCGACCACTACAGACCGAGATTCAGAGATTTGGGTTGGAGTTTTATTCAGGAGGCTGTGCGCCTAGCCTCGCAGCGCTCACAGTTCAGCCGACTCTTCGAGATCGGATTAGGGACGGCCAGGCTGCAGATGAGCAGTTACAGCAGTGGAGACAGAGAGACGAGGCTAGAGGACGAGGTTTGTACACAGTCGAGGATGAGATTACTCGTTTCAGGGGTCGCATGTGGGTACCCAATACTAAGCAGTTGAGAGCTGAGATCTTATCAGAGGCCCATGCATCGACGTATTTCATTCACCCAAGGAGTACGAAGATGTACAGAGATTTGCAGACACTTTACTGGTGGCCAGGGATGAAGAGGGATATCGGACGGTTTGTATCAGAGTATTTGACATGTCAGCAGGTCAATGCAGAGCACCAGAGACCAGCAGGGTTACTACAGTCACTCCCTATCCCTGAGTGGAAATGGGAGAACATCATGATGGATTTTGTGGTTGGTTTACCTAGGAGTCCCAGAGGCTTTACGGCGATTTGGGTGATTGTGGATCAACTCACCAAGTCCGCACACTTTCTACCGGTGAAGACCAATTTCACATTGACTCAGTATGCAGAGCTATACATTAGAGAGATTGTCAGGCTGCATGGCATACCAGTCTCTATTGTATCAGATAGGGATTCCAGGTTTACGTCTGCGTTTTGGAGGAGCTTGCACGCTGCATTGGGGACCAAGCTATCTTTCAGTACGGCTTTTCACCCACAGACAGACGGTCAGTCGGAGAGAGTCATCCAGATTCTAGAGTATTTACTGAGAGCTTGCGTGATAGATTTCCAGGATCTAGGTTACCCTTGTTAGAATTCACGTACAATAACAGTTTTCAGGCATCGATTGGGATGGCTCCTTATGAGGCTTCGTACGGGAGGAGGTGTAGGTCTCCCGTGCATTGGGATGAGGTTGGCGAGAGGATTTTGACTGGACCAGAGATGGTGCAGCAGACAACAGATATTGTGACCAGGATACGAGATCGGATGAGGACAGCTCAGAGTCGTCAAAAGAGTTGTGCCGATCGTAGACGACGAGATCTGGAGTTGGCAGTAGGGGACCATGTATTTGTGAGGATAACGCCTATGAAGGGCGTGATGTGCTTCGGCCGGAGAGGCAAGCTCAGTACGAGATTCATTGGACCGTTTGAGGTTTTGGAGAGGGTCGGTACGTTAGCATATCACGTAGCACTACCACCCAGTCTGTCAGCAGCGCATAACATGTTCCATATTTCGATGTTGCGGAAGTACGTCCCGAAACCCATCTCATGTGCTGGATTTTGAGCCGCTTCAGTTGGTGCCAGACTTATCTTTTGAGGAGTGACCAGTACAGATCTTAGCGCAAGAGGAGCGCAGGCTTAGAGCGCGGAGGATTCCGATGGTCAAGGTCCGGTGGCAGAATCACTCGGCAGAGGAGGCTACCTGGGAGACCGAGGCCGATATGCGGACGCGCTATCCAGAGCTTTTCGATACGTAACTTAATTTCGGGGACGAAATTTCTATAAGGGGGGGGTAAGAGTTGTAACGCCCAGAAATCCTAATTACGTTGAATTGAATGCATGACTAGGGAGAAAATCTTATGTTAGTATGATTTGCATGTCATTAATGTGATTATGTGATGATTTTATGCTTTACCTTGTGCATGTTGCTTTACGGTACGGTTTGAGACCGGTAAGCGGGGACGAGTCCGAAGACGACCAAATGGAAAATATTTTAATGTTTTAGCACTTAGACATATTTTAAAGAAAAATATTTTATTTTATGCACAATTTCCAAAATTATGAGATTTTATGCACGGTTACCGAGGGGGACCCGTTTTTCGTCTATACGGGTCATTTTTATGACTTTTACTACACTTTTAAATTTGAGAGGCCCTATATTACGAAAATTAAAGGCTTGAAGTCTGAATTTTAAACATTTTAAAGCCTTTTTAAGTAGAGAAGGGCTAGTATTATTAGGGTTCTTTGTACACTTTTCATTTACCCTTCTCCAATATTTCGAAAATTTACCCTAGCCCCTCCTCCCATCAGCCGACTTCAGTCTTCTTCTTCCCCTAGGTGGCCGAAAATTTTCAAGCTTTGATTGGAACTCTAAGGTGTGGTCTTCTCAATTGTCCTCCGCTCCGGTATCGCGTATCTTCGCTTCTTTTTCGATCAAGGCATGTTCTATTCTTTCTTTTCTCACCATTTAGATCATAATATACTGTTTTTACAAATATTACGCATGGCCTTTTCATGGATGTTTCAGATCTTTATGCATATGATCATGTTCATGTATTTCTTCATGTGCATCTCACGGTTTTTGAAGTTTCTTGCATGGTTTCGGTCAAGGGACGGCTGTAGGGATCATGGCTCGATGTTAGGTGGTTCATGGTGGTACTAGGAAGGGCTAGAGATGGTCCATAGATGAGGATTTAGAGGCTGGACGTGGGTCGCGACATGCGTGGCGTGGGTCGCGACATGCGTCGTGGGTCGCGACATGCGTCGAGTGGGTCGCGACATGGGTCGCGTGGGTCGCGACATGCGTCGAGTGGGTCGCGACATGGGTCGCGTCGCGGCGCATGGTGGTGTGCGTGAGTAGTGCGTGTAGGGTTTGATGAATTTGGCTCGGTTCAATTGGACCGGTTTCGGGCTGGTTCAGTTGGACCGGGGCGGTTCATCGAGTCTCGAGTAAATTATTTAAGGTCTGGTCCGAGTTATTTTAGTTTTTGGGCTGGGTAATTT
>KV011895.1:169956-197902 GCA_001598015.1 Dorcoceras hygrometricum
CATGCATCATGAAAGTTTAAGTTATGTTAAGGCATGAATGAAAAATATTTTGAGGGATTGAAGTGTTGTGGGGCAAAGTAATGATGGGAGTTAGCCGGGCCCGGGGATCCCCTGTTAATGTATGAGCCTATGGATCCATGTGTGATATCATGGTGAAGTGGCAGCCTATGGATCCTCGTGTGATATCGGGGTGAAGTGGCAACTTATAGGTGTGACATATAGGGATCCTCGTGTGACATCGGGGTGAATCACACCGCCACGTACGTTGGTTTATAGCTTGATCAATCGAATTAATGGCTTTCACTTCATGGATACGACTCATATGTTCTTTTAAGTTATGTTATGTTTATGCCATGCCTTAATATATATGTTATATGATGAAGTATGTACGACTACAGTACGATTTAACGTTTAAGATCTTTTAAGCACGCATGTCATGAAATTATGTTCCTATACTTATGTGCCTGTATGTGGTTTTATTATACATACTTTGTTATTAGCGGATAGAGCATGCTGGGCCTTTAGGCTCACTAGGTTTAAATGGTGCAGGTGAGCATGATGTTGATGATATTACTCCGACCGGCGGTGAGGACGTCTGATGCTCCGCTGCGGCTGTTACCCCGTGACCACTCAGTTATATTATGCCCTTGCTTTTAGACATGTTCAGTTTCCGCAACAGTTTTGAATAATCTGATGTTTTATGTTAGCCTGTGTGATGTGGATTAGGATATTTTGCAATTCGTTTTTAAACGGATGTCGAGATGTTATTTTTAAACGCTTTAAGTTATGGGTTTATTTATAAGCTTTTATTAAATGTTTATTCCACATCTGTTTTAAAAAAAAAAATTTAGAGGTTCAGTATGTTTCAACTTTTGAAGTGCATTTGATTAAGAAAGAGGAAGAATTCAAACTGGAACATTAAGGGGACGTCTAAGCTGGTTCGATTGAAGATATCTATACTAGAACAGTGAGGGGACGCCCGAGCTGGTACAACAGAAGTCTTCCAGATTGCAGGGAACACCAAGCTGGCCTACCAGCTTGATGCAAGAGCAGTTCAAGAGCAGTTCAGAGACCAAGCACAGAGAAGATTGGGTGAAGTGCAGAATTGTTCACGAGCAGATCAATTGCAGCGTACAAGTGTGGTGTTCAAGTGCAGAGCCGAGCTTTTTTAGTAAGAGGCTAGACGAGATCGAGACAACCCCCACTATTGGAGCAGAGGAAGAATCTATACGCAAGGGATACTCGATCGGTCTCCGTAGAGTCAAGATGGTATGAAAAGATGCGAGCTGGATAAACACATTACACCAGCTCGACATTGATCCAGAAGAACCCTGAGGCAGACCAGCTTGGAGAACAGCTCAAACATAGAATCTGTCCAGATATAGGGGGCAGATTAGAGATCAGCTGGTTAAGGTCAAACCAGCTGGACGAGAAGAACAAGATCAGCTGAGCTCAAGAGCAGCTGACAAGAGAAAATTAGAATATTATAAAAGCAGCTTGCTCGGAGCAGAGAAACCAGATGGCCGTATGATATCTGTGAGAAGTTTTATCTCACAGATGCAGATAGGGGAAGACTCCTGTAGTGAAAGAATCAACCAGCTGGAAGGAAACCAGCTGGGAATGGAGTAAAGCTGGGGAATAAGCTCAATGAAGCAACCAGCTCAGGGATGAAACGGCTGAAGAAAACCAGCTAGAAGGACACCAGCTGGTAGAACAGATCAAAAGTATTGCGCCAGATCAATATTAGTTTGTGTAATCTCTGAATACTAGAAGACAAATTAATTTATTTGATCTAGACAAACAGAGCTCGAAGATAGCAAATGATACAGAAGTGCCGATGAAAAGAGCTCAAGTCAAATAAAGCCTGCAACGCATTAAAAGCCAAAGGACACAAGTACAACAGTGTCAGAAGACTTTTCAAACGACTACAAGATTTCGTCCGACGGACAAATCTGCTAAAGCGGCTTTATATATCAAGAGCATGAGAAAGAAGAAAAGAGATAGAGCCAAGTAGAGAGAGCGGGTGTACATAAGCTAAAACAGAATACAAGTCTACTGCAGAACCCTGGGAAGACATCGAGAGACAAGCTCGGACAGGAGCACTTCCCAGTGAGTGATATTTTATCATTGAGATATTGAACATACACTGTACTCTCACACACGATTCACTCACATATATTTGAGAGAGCTGACTAGATTAGCTGAGTGAATCAAATTCAAAACTCTCCATCGTAGTCTTTGGACAAAGACGTTAAACAAGTCTACGTTGCCTTTCGCACTGAGACGTTAAAGAAGTGTATGTAGCCTTTCTCACTGAGGCAGTAAAGAAATGAGTTAGACACATGCAGCTTGCGGGCTGGTGTGTAGTGGTTGCTAGGAGTTCTTGCGGCTGCTGGTCGTAGGAGTGGGTTGCAGCGAGGGTCGTTGTATCAAAGCCTTATAGTGGATCCTTCCCGAGTGCGGAGGAAGGGCAGACGTAGGAGATTCAACTCCGAACTTCCATAAAATCGCAGCGTATTTCTTTAAAGCTTATTGCATTTACATTGACGCACTGCATGTTTTTTTACTACGCCTAAAACTGTTTAATGGCTTTTGATTATAAGAGTTCAGTTTGAGTTGTTTCCGCATGATTTTAATTCATTACTCAATCTGTATCTTGATGCACTTAAAAAATCAAGAACACTGAGCTATTTCGGCCAATATTTATTCAACCAGACTTCTTGTGTTAAACCAGCTCACAGAGCTGCTGGTAAATCGGACCAGCTTGCGGAGCTGTTAGTCCAGCTTCACGCTGATCTGGTTCGTAGTTGCATCTTGTGTTAAACCAGCTCACAGAGCTGCTGGTAAATCGGACCAGCTTGCGGAGCTGTTAGTCCAGCTTCACGCTGATCTGGTTCGTAGTTGCATGCTGTTTTCAACTCAATAATTTTAAACTTCACGTAACTCGCGGGGGTGGTGTTTGGGCTGTGTGATAGCCTACGAGAGTTGTGGCAGAGCTCACGAACACCCTCTGTTTTTGAACCTAACACTGAGTGTAGTTACCTTTTCAGCAAGTTCCTTTTTATTACTCGAATTTCTTGAATGAGAACTAGTTGTAGTGGATACGGAGCTCTTCGAATTGACGAAGAGAGCAAGCTGGCGAATTATCGGAGGAGTTATAGCAGGACTTCCCTTGTTTTAGATTTCCTGCGCGGGTTGTGTTGACACGAGGACATCACACGTGTGTGTTTTTGTGAGATTGGGCGTCTGTTGACTCGATCCCCACCTTGTTTGTGTGATGTCATGTCTACTAGTACTCCTGCCGGGGTGATTTTATTGTCCCGTGAGATAGTGCTGGAGTGTTAGCTAGATGAGGAGCAGGCGTTAGTGGTTTTCCCTGTTGTTCGATAGCCCTTGACGCCTTCCCGGACGAGGTTCCTAGGTTTGCTTTTGGAACACAAGATCGATTTCAGCTTTGAGTGGTGCTGGAATCTGCCCCGACTTCTGGAGTTTTGTTGCTGATACGCACCTGCTGTATTGAGGATCTGAGAATGTTAGATGGCGTGTGGTCGTGATACGCGCTGAGTGGGCTTTCAGCTTGCGATCTGGATCTTTGTATTGAGTGCAGCCTTAGAGTTTTGTTGATCGGTTGCTATGACAGTCCGAGTTGACTGTGTGGTTTGGTAAGCTAAGCTGTGCAGGAGCCAGCTTAGAGCATGTTTGACTACTGCCCCTACGGTGGGACAGGTCTTCTTTGAGGGAAATGACGAGGTGGTGCGTCAACCATGTAGCGAGATTTCATGGTGTGCCTGTGTTAGACAGAGTCCAGCAAGAACTCTTGGTGCATTTTCCCGCATTTGGATGAGATTGAAGACAGCTTTGAGGTCTCGATTGGCTATGAGAGCAGCTTAACTGCCCAACCAGATGGCCAATCTAGGCTGACCATGCAGTATTTGGAAGGCATGTTGCGAGCTATAGCATTGGATTTTGTTGATGACTGATAAAAATTCCATGTCTTTGGGGGAATTTTCGCACGTTTCAGCTATCAAGTAAGGTGCAGGGTGGCATCCTTCAAGGTTTTGCAAGGAAAGAAGTGCATATTTGCATTACCAACTGAAAGAATTGAGGAAAATTTGCGGTCTTGACTGGATTCTGTGCAGCTGGTGAAGGACCACGAGGATCTGATTTGATCCAGAACGAAGGTTGAGTGAGATAACCAAGCCAGTTGGTGTCTATAAGTTATGGATCTTTGAAGTTTTGCCTTGCAGGCCGTGTGCTTTTGGCAAGTCTCTACTTCCAGCTGGTGTTGAGCTTGGGAGTGTAGGGTTGATTAGCTCTTGGATTCGTCAGTCTGTGCAAAATTTATCCAAGAAAATTGGATCTGTGGCATGCTGTTTATGGTTCCCGGCGGTGTTGATGTTGATTACATGACGAATATCATGTGTTCCAGCCGAGGAAGCGAGCCGGATCCTCCCTTTGTACTGAGAAACTGATGAAGTGAGCTGGAGTAGACCCTACGATGTCGTGATTGTCCAGTGAGATTTCTGGACAGAGAGGAGAAATAGTAGAATAATAAGACCATGCTTTGGGTTTTACAACAGTGGAGCTTGAAATTGAGTACTTGAGAGGTAAATTAAATGTAATAAGGCACATGGGAGTGGAAAGTTCTCTGGAAGTACTAGAAAAAGAGGATTGCTGCTTAAGTCTTTGAAGGAAAAAGAAGGAGAACTCGAGGATAGGGAAGCATTGAACCAAACTTTAATTGTGCAGGAACGTAAGAACAATGATGAACTACAAGAAGTGCGAAAAGAACTAGTCAACGGCTTGGAAGATATATCATCGATTGCTCGTATCGGTATCAAGAGGATGGGTGAGCTTGATAGCAAATCATTTCATGAAGCCGTCAAGAAGATGAGAAGCTAATGGATTTTAAAGAAAATTACAGCATCGAGGTTTATTATGCTGGGACATCCGCCTTCTTCGAGGTATAAGAATACAATCCAAACGGGCGATACATCATTTCTGAACTGTGGAACTACGAAGAAGGAAGGAAAGGATCTTAACTTTGGTTTTGGTACAGTGAAGACATCCCTATTGTGAAAGGGGTTGCCTGGGTAGTGGCAGCCTAGAGATAGCAAGTACAACTTCACACTGTCACGAGTGTTGAGTCCTCCCCAAGGTGCTGATGGTTGTTGCTGAATTCCAGTCTGTGCCATGTTCCTGTTTTGACAGACTGTTGCATTTGATTTCGAGGACGAAATCTCTTAAGGTGGAGAGAAATGTGAGGACAGTAATTAGCCAAGATGATTAGTGGCTAATCATTTGGGATTAGTGGATAACTAATCGGTACAGATCAGCTTAGAGAGAATCTGATGAGATGGAACAGCTCGGATACGATCTGGTTCTAGAGTTGGTGCTAAGCTGATAGGAGAAGCTGTTGGCGTTAGCTTGGAGTTAGCACTGGCGCGAGCTGTTGGGTGGCCTATACTGATTTTTAGGTACGGATCAGAATAGAGGTTCGACTTTTTGGTAGGGCAAGCTGATAGGTAGGATGCGTGATGATCTGAGTTCCTCCCAGCTGAGTAGCGTCAACTGTTAAATAGTGATCTTAGCGTAATCTGATCTGTCTTAGTGTAAACTGGTAGTATAGCAGCTCTGAGATGTTATCGGTTGAGTAGCAAACGATATGCTGTTGTTCTGCGTGAACTAACTGGTGCGTAAACTGGTCCGTTGTTGTGAACTGTCACGGGTGTAATCCGATCTGCTGTTCCTAGTGTAAGTTTTTGAAGCGCGTACTATTCTGGATGCCCTGAGATGGTTATTTAGATCGTGGGTGCTATGCTGCGTGGTTTAGAGATACAAGCTTAAGCTTAGGATGTTGGTGTCATCCTGCGTAGACGAGAGTTGTTGTGGTCTTCAGCTTAGGAAAGATGGTAGTTAGCATACTGGATGAGAGCGGTTGAGATTTCCAGCTTTGGAGAGAACTGTCCAGTATGTATAAGTTGTCCAATGCGTGATCTGGACTGTTGCTGCGAGCTGTGCAGCCATGGATGCTGTGAGCTGTTCTAAGCTTAGATTCCACGAGCTGAGAGTGCGTCGCAGGCTGTTCGAATGCTGCAAGCTGGATAGAGCGCCCTATGCTGAAATGGTGCGATCTGAGCTATTGTGCGTTGCACAAACTGATAGGTACGCGGGAGCTGATATGCAAGCATAATCTGTTGGAACGTGATCTGTTGGGACGCGAGCTGTTGGATGTGAGAGCTGGTAGCATGTGCGCGCTGAGCTGTACGCTGGGCTGAGTCGCTGTAGCCGTGATCTATTGAAGTGATGGATATATATACCAGCACTTAGTTATTTGAGAACGCATCCCTTAGCGTCTTCAGAAATCTCTTGACGGATATTATTCCCAAACCCTAAACACAATTCACCCGACAAGTAAATTCCATATCGCCGGAGTTTGGCTGGTCCGTTTGGAGCGAGGGTACAGCGATTGGAAACCCATCTTCTAGGCCAACACTTGGATACCAATTTGCAGTCGGGGGAAATTCGGATGGAGGAGATCTCAGAGTAGGGTCGAGAGCTATGGGTCGTGATTTTCGGCTGTGTGGAGTTCGGGTTCAGGTATTCGTGTCTCTCCTAGTGTTAGTTTCTGTTCTTAGCAATTGTGCCCTTGGGCTGGGTAGTGCTCTGATTGTTGGCCGTAGTTGTTCTATGCTATGAGGCCTTTGGCCGTGGGCTGTGTAAGCTTAGACAGTGCTGATTCCTTAGATATCTTGGCAAATTAGAGCTTTCCTCGTGGTTTGCCGAGAGCTGCTGGCCATGCGGAGCAAGGAGTATTTTTTGCTGTCGGTCGTAAGCCATGAGTTGAAGGTTTAGTTAGATCTGCATAAGGTACGAATTTGGAACTTGGAATTCCAGCTTTTTGTTAAGCATGTGGGCATAGGGATTGTAGGCCGAGCTGCCTTAACCTCATGGTATGGTTGTTGTAATTTGTACGCTTGTGTTGTGTGTACTGCCCGAGTTTTTTAGCCAGTTTACGTGTGTGCCGTATTAACTGTAGCCCTTATGCGTGCTTTGGATAGCCGTGCTATTGTCTAGGGATTTGTCGTGTTTGAGGCTATGGGCTGAGTGGCCAAGCTGTGAGCTGCAGGCAGAGGCCTGAGCTATTTTGTGCAACCGCATGCTGCTTTCTTGTGTAAGCTGTCGTGTTTATGGCTGTGAGCCGAGTGCTAAGCCCTGGGTTGCATGTTATTGTCTAAGCTGTTCTGTTTTATGCATGCGTGTGAATATGGGGATGATTTGCTTATGATGTAGGGTTGTATGCTGTACTTTATTGGTTTCACATGCACGCATATCAGGTTGTTGAGCTCCTCCCTTGTTACCCGCATGCTAGCAGTCTATTGTTGAGTTCCTTCCTCGATATATCTCTGCTAGTCGTTTCCTATTGTGAGCCTTCTTGTTATCTATGTTGGCCATTGCGGTTGTGGATTATTAGTACCAGGAAGCTTGCTGTTGGTTTATTTGAGGACGGGCGGCTAGCTACCGTGCTCCTTTTTTCCCTGCTGTTGGGTGGTTTGCCGCTATGAGACAAGTGATAGCTACCACGCTCTCATGAGCTTGGGCACCAGCGGGATGAGTTGTTCTGTTTTTGCTTCTGGTACTACTTGTTGAGACTAGTGGATAGCTACCACGCTCTCACATGCTCTATGACCACTATTGTTTGTACCTCCAGCTGTTGAGTGTTTCTGTGAGCGTCGTATCTCCAGCCGTTGAGTCGTTCCTTGAACCCCGATAATGCATTGTGTCTTTATTCATGCATTGCACGCAATTTTGTTCATGCTTTATTGTTAGCTGTTGTTGATTGCTCTTCGAACTGAGGTTTAACCTCGTGTATTTCCCTTGGGGCTGCTTTGGCCGTGTGTTGACCATTGCAGGCCTTTTTCAGGTAATTCAGCTGGTCCGTGAGTGAGGCAGTTGTTGCAGTCTCAGGTGTGGGTTCCCAATATATATATATATGCTATATCGATATATATATATATATTTACTTTCGTTGGCATAATTATGTTGTGGCTTTTATTCAAAATCATATTTTGAGTATACGCCCTGTTGAATGATGTATTTTAAGGTCAGGCAAATATTTTTTTTCAGCCACTTCTTTTAAGCTTTCGTGTTTTGCGTGTTGTATCTGTGTCTATAAGCACTGGGCCTGACAAAGGACTTATTGGAGTGCATTTCAAAGTCTCAACCTCACAATGTCCCAGGACAGAGGAAGAGAAGTTTGAAATGAATGGTGTTCCCTATGAAAATGGCGTTGGAAGTATGAGTGCTCAAGACCAGATCTGGCATATGCAATCAGCATGGTGAGCAGGTTTATGGTCAATCCTGGAAAGGAACATTGACAGGCTCTCAAGTGGATCCTCAGATATGTTAAAGGGACATTGAATGTAGGACTTGTATTCAAGGACTCAGTGTACCAACAAGAGAAGGTAGTAGGCTATGTAGACTCCAACTTTGCTTGAAGTATAGATACAAGAAAGTCTCTCATTGGATATATATTCACCGCTAATGGTACAACAATCAGCTGGAAAGCAATGCTACAATCTGTTGTAGCCTTATCTATCGTAGAAGCAGAATATCTTGCGGCAACCGAAGCAGTTAAAGAAGCTATATGGTTGAAAGGGTTCATGAGAAGTCTTGGGTGCAACAAAAGGTGGTGAATATCTTCTGTGACAGCCAAAGTGAAGTTCATCTAACCAAACATCAAGTCTTTCATGAAAGGTCAAAACACATATATGTGCTGCTACATTTCATCCGAGACATACTACTACATTTCATCCGAGATATACCGGAGAAAGGATAAATCCAAATTAAAAAGATTGACACAGCTGATAATCCAGCAGATATGTGTACAAAAGTACTTCCAGGAAATAAGTTCGATCACTGCCTAAACATGGTCAATGTGATATCTGATGGAGAGACTTAAGTGGTTAAGAAGGAGGAGGTTCCATGACAGAGTAGAATAAGTGACAAGGAGAAGAATTGTGAGCAAGTGTCACTGTATTCAAGAAGACAGAAACAATCAGCTGCTATCCCCTGGAGCAGTTATTCTGTAACTGCCATGAATCTTGATCACCTTGGGAAAAGAGGGAAGGAGGTTAAGAAGTATAAAAGGAGGAAGCAGGGCATAACTCTAGGGACGTTTAAGAGCAGAACGTCTTCTTCTAGAAAGCAACACAGAGTGTAAGAATTCAAGAGCGTGTCCATTGTGCGAAAAGAAGTGGAGACTAGAGTGAATTCGTGTGTGTAGCTTGTATTATGTAACTCTAATCAATTCTTAATGGAACCTCCCGTGGATGTAGGTTGATTTAAATCTTTGGTGTTTTCTTCCTGCTTTGTGTGTTGTTATATTGTTGCATGTTGTGTTAACAAGAACATGGGAAACTGGAACACAGCTTAAGAGGATTTCTGGGATCAAAGACGTAACAATGAAAAAAGGATGGTGATTCTTAAAAGGCCACTAAAATTTTCGATATTAGAGTAACTTTCCTTTTTTAGTGGTGTAGATAGAATACTTAATGATAGGTGTATTTGAGGATCCTCACAATGATCATAATACTGATTGAATCACTATATTGATAAGTCAAGTTACAAAAGTCCATTGTAGCCAAATACCAGTAGATGAAATCGCTATAGATTACACAATCCAACAACCACCCACCACCACACTCTTACTTTGCAGTCAACCCATATTGTCTAATTCATCACGAACATCGCCCCCTCCATAGTTGCATTTCACCCCTCCACAATCATATTTGAACCAACAATCTCCGCCTCCACAGATGAAAGATGATTCACTTCGTTTTTCTGCCATGTAAATGAGACTTGAACGTGCATGCGTAAAAGAATATAAATAGGTTCCCACCAATGCTTTCTGTTTCTCATTCCTAAAAGTCAAATTTCTCCCGTCACCTTTCCTCGATCTCTGGCCTCTCCGACACGGGAAAAATTAAAATAAATACATATTTAGAACCCTCTCGACGAGACCTACATTCTATTGATGAGTTTTGAAAACTTTTGTGGATCGAGTTCGAACAAAATGGAGAGCTCATGGATAATGAACTTAAGAAGATGGGTTCCAATGATAAGTGACGGGGTTTAGACAGGGAATTTTTTATCACGCGATGACTCCTGGTTCATGGTTGGATTTTGAAATGAGTATTAAGATTGTTTAGTAAATTTAATTAACAATGTTTAGGACATATTATTAAAAACTTTCTGATACTTGTTTGAAATATATTTTGCAGCACATGAAGATTTGTTTGAAAGAATTGTTGTCACTACAGAGAAAATACCTGATCATATCTGCACAGAATATCCCACTAATGGATATATTTTTCCATCAAGTTTTGGAATCAAAGACCCCGGTGAGACAGTCAATGTATATTGATTCCTTTACATCTTCCAGCACAGTAGGTACTAGTCAAGGTCAGTCGAAAAACTATGAGAACTGTGGTTCAGGATTCAGGTACGAGTGTCTCACGATGCGTTCTATGCAAGATCATGTCAAAGGCATAAGACTAGTTATCCCCAAACTCCAAGATCATGTGAAAGGCATAAGACTAGTTATTCAAAAACTCCTGGGAGTTGAGCGAAGTACATAGTATAATTTGGGACAATGAATGGAGTTTATGATTTACATTAAAGTTGAATGAAGACTTATTAAAATTATAAAAGTAATTAATGTTGCATTTGAGAGAGTTGATAATTTCTATTGAAGTTGATCAGATAGTCCACTAAAATAGTTCAAGTCCACTAAATTCTAGCCCACTATAACCATGATTCAATCCATTGAACCTTAGATCATGATATTGAAAATCAATAATTACAAAGTCCAGTGAAACTTAGTTCAATTCCACGGTGTTAAATATAAGATATTCTAACTTTTGATGATAACGAAAGATTCACCTTGGAGACAATCAGATTAGATAAGACCAAGCCTACTAATCTTTTGAAATACAAATCAGAATAGAGTTTAGCTGAGTTAGGATAACTAAACGAATAAGAACAGTGTATATTGGAACATATCAGTTTAAAACAGCTAGTCAATAAAATACAAGAGCGGATCAGATCAGGTGTACAAAAACAACTAGAGCTCCGACCATCACAGGTTATCGGTTTAGATCAGACTAGACTATCAGAGTAGATCATATAAGCAAGAGCATATAAGACCAGAGCTTTGCACTGAATTAGATCAAGGCTGATTTTGAGGTATTCACTTGAGCGATGCATTTATAGCTGTTGAACAACTCAAGCTACAATCACAACAAGATCTGAGTTGTTGAATTATGAGAATTGCCTTTTTAGAGCAAAAAGAAGGAGCATTTAATGCATTGATACATAGATTGTACACAACACTAAATGCACGATTATTACTTAAGGAAACTTTCGTGCATTCATCGGCTGAGTACTGGTCATATCGGCTGAGTCTACTGGTCGTATTTATTACAGTTGGAATCCATAAGCATTAAATAGCAGATGCGAAGAGAAGAGAACAACTTCTGACTGAAGATCCTTTGTCTACTTGAACGAACTTACGGCCTTTAAGCTTTCGCAATTCTTCTATCTAACACTCTATACTTCATTTGTATGTCTTTGAGTATTGTATTCAACTTTGCTGAATCATATTAGAGCTTATACTTTCATTATATATCTTTTAGCATTAGAATCAATCATTTAAGATAGCATAGCCTGTTATGTTTTCAATGAACAAACTAGGAGTTCAAATCAAACGCGATCTGACTGACCGATTTTGGTTATATTGTATACTCAACTAAAAGTCTTCTAATAGATAACATTCTAGTTTTGGAAGAAGGGGCAAAATAAAAGTATTGTTTCGAACTTCCAGAAACAAATCCTTATTTTATTTTTATTTTTACATTTCACCATTTACTCGTTCACGGATTGATAGAGTTTTTTTGGCACAAAATATTATATCACACTCACAAATATATTTTATTATTAATTATATTCTAGTAAGAATAATCTTGGTAAAATTGGTTTACGAGATAAGTTGTAGACGTAAGGATCATATCTTTAAGACCCCAGATTTAACGATTGTCCCTACTGTACCAACACTTGTATTTTCTGCGTGTTTTGTCCTCACTCACACGCACCCTGAGAAACTTCTCATGGGGTCACCAATCCAAAAATATCCCCAGGTCAAGCACGCTTTTTCTTTGGAGTTTTTAAGTGAGATGCACATTGTTGGTATGAGTAGTACCAATTAAATCTGATAAGCCCACCTCAACTACATAATCTCATAACTTCCCAGTCTCAGAATTCCTATCATTCCAGTGTGATATCAGTTCATTCATGTGCCCCTTCGTCTAGAAGCCTGCCAGGATCCGCTCATTGTCTGTATAACCTCGATCATTCCCCGCCCTCTTTTGAGCCCCTTGCGTCACATGTCTACCAGCTTTCGCTTGGTTAATCTCTGAGCCACACTGTGTTAAGAGAGGTCGGATCTGATACCAACTGTAACGATCCAGATTTAAAAATGGTCTCCACTGTACAAACACTGGTCTTTCCTGGGAGTTTTGTCGTCGCTCGCACGCACCCTGAGAAACTTCTCAGAGGGTCGCCAATCCCAAAATTTCCACAGGTCAAGCATGCTTAATTTTGGAGTTTTTAAGTGATGAGGTACCGAAAAGAAGATGACCCTTGATGGTATGAGTAGTACCAATTAAATCTGATAAGCCCACCTCAACTGCATAGTGTCATAACTTCCAAGTTTCAAAATCCCTCTCATTTCGGTGTGAGATCAGTTCATTCATGTGCCCTTCGCCTAGACTTGAATGTCAGATCGATTGAAAAACGGGATAGAATTCATACAAATATACAACTCAGATAAACTTATCAGAACAATTACTCAAGATTAGATAATTTTGAAGAGCAAAACACGAATTGATACAAATATGCATCAGATGACAGTATAGTTCAAAGCAAAGCAACAGAACATGTTAGGATCGAAAAGGGGGTGTCTCATGAGTTCTCACACAATTCACGTGAGTTCTCACACAACTCCAGCACCCAAAGCTTGTTCTAGAATCATACACAGTCATATTACATGCATTTTAAAAATATTTGGAAAACATTTAGCACGTAACTGGGAAACCGGATTGCACCCAAGCTGGACCAGCAGCTCTGCGAGCTGGTCCAGTTTACATGCAATCTAGTCAATACAAACCATGAGCTACAATAGCTTAGTGTTCTTGAAATGTTTGTGCACTGAGAAGTAGATCAAGTAAGATGTAAAATCTTGCGAAAATAGCTTGAACTACTCTCTGAAAATCGAAAGCTTATTAACAATTTTATACACAATTATAAAATATGCAATGCGTGAATGTTAAATGCAGAAAATGTAAATAAATACACTGCAATTTGTTTATGGAAGTTCGGAACTGAATATCCTATGTTTCCCCTTCTTCCACATGGAAAGGATCCACTAGAAGATTTGATTACAACAGTCTCTGTTGCAACCCGATCCGACAGCCCGCAAGCTGCAAGAACTCCTAGCTACCTTGCACACCAGCCCGCAAGATGTGTGTCTAACAAAACTTCTTTTAGTCTCAGTGAGAAAGACTACAAGACTTGTTTAATGTCTATGTCCAAAGACTACAAGGAGAATTTTTTATTTGATTCACTCATTTTCTGTTTCGCTCAACTCTCGTATGTATGAGTGAATCGTGTGTGAGATTTACAATGTATGCTCAATCTCTCGAAAATAAAATCTCACACACTGCAAATAGCTTCTCTCTGAGCTGGTCGCTTGATATATTCCCATGGCTCGTGCTGTCGCCTTGATAATTCATTTAAGCTTTCGGCCAATGCATCAGCTCACACTTGGGCACTGAACCAGCTTGCACACCAACTGCCACAAAGTGTGCAATCTTGTGACTAGCACTGCTTTGTATTGTGCATCTCTCTGTTTTGGACTCAGCTCTTGCACACACACTCTCCAGTATGCTCATACGTCTCTGCTGCTTCTTTTCCGCTCTTGATATATAAAGCCTCTTGTGCAAATTTATCCGTTGGACACAAAGTTGTAGCCGTTGAAAAGTCTTCAGACAAGGTTGTACTTTGTGTTCTTTGTCATTTAATGCTTCTGCAGGCTTTATGACTTTTAGCGTGTGATCACTGTACCAAGAAGACGACACAACAAATCGATTTGAACCTGATAAGCAATCTTCGTATAGTCTTGTGCAAATTTATCCGTTGGACACAAAGTTGTAGCCGTTGAAAAGTCTTCAGACAAGGTTGTACTTTGTGTTCTTTGTCATTTAATGCTTCTGCAGGCTTTATGACTTTTAGCGTGTGATCACTGTACCAAGAAGACGACACAACAAATCGATTTGAACCTGATAAGCAATCTTCGTATAGTCTTGTGTTTAAATCGCTTTGCTTGTCGTTTTGTCCGATTCTGCTCTTGACCTCAGATGACATATGTTCTGCTCGCTAAGTTGGTTTGACCTTAACCAGCTTGTCTCTGTTCCGCTTTGCTTCGAGCTGGTTTGTCCGTTACTTTGAGCTGGTTGCTTCTTCAACTGTACTGCTCTTGTTTATGACTGCTCTTGACTTTTTTGCTCTCAGATTCTTCCTCATCTCCATCTACGGAGGTCACTTCGAGCTCGTCAAACTTCTCACAGATTTCTGCCTCCGCATTTCTTCTTCTTCTTCATCTTCCACATCATCCACAATAAATCCATCAGAGTTGGTTTATCCTGAGCTGGTTTGTCCTTAACCAGCTTGACTCTATTCTTCTCTTCAAGAGCTCCTCTCTTCTTGATTATGTGTACTTGCTTGATCTTGATCCATTCAGACACCTCTTCCAAACCATCAGCAAGTACACGTGGCTTCTTCTGGTTGATTGAACCAGTTCTTTGAAGGTACTTTAAACCTTATCAACTACAGTCTCACACCAGTGATTATATCCCTTCTTCTTGGGATCTTTTAATCAGTTCTGATTCAGCTTTCACTGGATTGAACTTCCTATGCTGAACTGATTATTGTTGCACTCTGTGATCTGATATGCACTTGATCACTGCGCTTGTACTCTGATCTGCACTTGGTCACTGTACGTGTAAGCTGCACTTGAACAGTTCTGCGCTGCACTGAATCTCACTGCACTTGACCCTGAGCTGCTCTTGCACCAAGCCGGTGAACCAGCTTGGTGTTCTCTATGACCTGGATACTTCTCTGTTGTACCAACTCGGGCGTCCCCTCACTGTTCAGCTTAGATATCTTCAACTGTACCAGCTTAGACGTCCCCTCACTGTTTCAGTTTGAATATCTCTTGTCTGCTCCAGACTATCAGTGGGCTGTACATCACACGTAAAACCATTAGTAAAATAATAACATATTTTGTGTTAATCAAAATTAATATTCTGATCTGTAAACACAGATCCAACAGAACAGTTACAACGAAACATTTTAGAGCTGCAAGATAGCAGATAGGCACCACAAAACGTTACGAGAAAATCATCTCTAATGGATTTTCAGGATATTAAGGCCGTTGGTTTAAATACTTATCAACTACGGAAAACATCAGGATGTCAAAAAGAATGATTCAACGATGTTTTTCATATAAAGCTTAAAGGATGATGATCAGTTAATGCCGAGTACTTTTCTTGGAAAGATATATAAGAAATATTAAATGCTCATGCACTAGATCTAAAGTGCCTTAAAGATCATTACTATTGTGAGTATTTGTTCAAATTTATTATGTTGAGATAAGAAGAATATAAAAGGTTGAAGGACTTCGGTCTGAAAGAAGAGACGACGAACAACGAAAAAGCAATCAAGAAAGCTATATAAGAAAAGAACACGAATAAGTATCGAGTTGTCTTCATTTTAAGAGGTCTTCCTATAGAATAAACAATCTTTATGTCACATACATTTCTATATTCTATTTTAGGATCAACAGACCAACATATTTTACTTGTTTTATTGATTCACTGAAAGACAAAGACCTTTTATAAATTGACAGAATAAGTATTCAAGTCAGATAAAAAAGTCCAGGAGTTTCAACTCAAGTGTTGTAATTGAATTGAAATAGGTTTGTACAACATGATTTTACCAATCAAAGCTTTCGTGTTCAAACTTCCAGAAAAAAATTTCTTATCTTACCCTTTATATCTATTGTTTTTAAGTTCTCTGTTAAATCAAACTGTTTCCGCACTATATTTATAGCGTGAGATAACAGACAAGACTGAGAACCAAGTTGAGTTGTTAAGTCAGAACAACTCCTTCTAAACACATTTAAGATCCTATCGAAGGCTTTGATGGATACTCGAGGGAATTTGTGGAAATCAAACTTTTTTGTGATATTGCTGGAATCACCAAGAACATGCATGGGTTCACTATTCGCGTCAAAAATTTTGTTTTATCTTCATCAACTACCATAACTAGCTGTTAAGTTCTCGTTTTTCTATTACGTAGAATGCATATCTCAACTGAGAATAATCTAAATTGGTGGGAAAACTAAATCGACAAATACAAAATTTCTCCATATCAGATTTAATTTATATCAACCAGTGCCAGATGATTGCTCGCTACATTGAAGTTTTAGCGCTCTGTAATCGAAACCTGAGCTTGGAGCCTAAACTAGTTAAGAGCATTCCTCAGTTGAAGAAATACTGAACTTATAATTTAAACTTCTTCTTATATTTGTGTATAGATCATCGCAATCGATGCAAAGCTAGATATGCAATAAACCTGTATCCCACCATCATGAGCACCATGATGGATATGCCCATCCACAGATTGTCCAAACCAACAGATTTGATGGCAGGATGATCTGAGACTCGACAATACACCCCATATGCACACTCATAGTAATCATTCTCATCATACTGAATCCCAAGAAGTAGCTTATAACAGTAGTAGCTGAAGCTCAGGTATTTTAGCCAGACCATGAAGGGGGGAATCTGTCTGACATAGTATCCTCCTGCGATCAGGAAAACTAAAGTTGTGACTGAGGCTAAAGTTGCAGCTTGTTTTACGTCCATCAGTATGGCGCCGAATGCCAATCCGAGACTTTGCGAAACAAGGACGCTCAGAAGGACAATAAGAAGGGAGAAGATAAAGGTGGCAGGGTCTGGTTTAAGGCCACCCATCCAATAAAAGATGAAGGTAAATGTCGTTGGCAGCGCAAGCTCGAGAGGAAGATCTCCGATTGTTCTGGCGAGGTAGTAGGAGGAGAGGCGGTACATTCCAGATGACCTCTCCTTCTTTAGCATGTTCCTTTCTTGGGGAAATGTGAAGACAGCATTGTAAAGCGGGTAGAAGCCCCAGAAGACAGAGAAGAAGGACAACATGGCTATCTGCAATTAAGGAGGTCACTCTTACTTGAGAATACATCATAAGTACGCCATACCATATACCTGGATGGATGCATGGAAAAGCTTACACGGTCGTCAATGTGGGATGGTGGAGTTTGCCACCATAGAAGACCACCAAGAATTGCCACACTTACAACTTGAAAGGTTCTTAACCTGTTGAAGGCTTCAAATCTTCTCTCCCGCAATCCTCGCAGAAGTAGGACATGAAATTGATACCACCAGGTTGTGCACCATTTTTCGAATTTCAAATCATCTCCTACATCATTTGAATGTTGTGAACCTTGAAGAGCTTGTGAAAATGCACAAGATATATCATTATGAGGGAGAAGAGTGGATGCTTACTTGCAGAGTTTTCTTTATTGTAGTTGTAGATAATTACATCTGAACTACACAGCTCAGTTTTCAGCCTGGTGGATATGTTCTTATCATAAGCAGAGACGAGAATTTCTCTTACAGATGCTGGATCTTGCCGAATGTTATCACTGTGGTTGGCAGCCTGCTGGAAATCTGGTCCAATCCCTGGAAATGGGATAAATTGGAACATTTTTTGTCATGTCCATTTTCGATAATATGCAAGTATCTGAATTCATGATTGTGAGCCAGAGAAACGACATTTATTAGATTAGCACGGCCTATAAGATGTCATTAAGCTCAACTAAAGATTAAACAATCTGAGGGTCGAATATCAGATTTGAATAAATGGGAACTATGTAAAAAAACTTGTTATGGAAAGCATGATTCTAATTACCATTAGCAAGATCAAGCAATAGATCAGCCGGGTTGACAATTATGGATGTCGAAAAGCCAATTGAGGAAAAATACTGCAAGGCAGTCGACGCAAGACCATAGTATATTGGGCAGCCTTCAGAGAGCAAGACTACCTTATCGAACATATGGTAGAGACGGCTAGAGGGCTGATGAATTGTGGTTATAACAGTTCGACCGCCACTAGCAAGTCCTTTTACTGTGTTCATAATTCGTTGAGCTGTGGTTGAATCTAAGCCTGAAGTGGGCTCATCTAGTAATAATAAGCTTGGGTTGATAAGCATTTCTTGACCTATGCTCACCCTCTTTTTCTCCCCTCCTGATATCCCTCTGAATAATGGCCCTCCTATCATGCTATTACGACACCTAGTTAGCCCAAGTTCTGCTATAACATGCTCAACATGCTGTACTTTTGCTTCTCTGGTCAGGCTCTTGGGTAGCCGTAGTAGTGCAGTAAATAAGAGAGTTTCAAACACGCTGAGATGTGGGTAAAGAACATCATCCTGTGCAACAAATCCTGTTCGACGCCTGATGGAACCTGAAAATGGCTGGCCATTGTAAGTGATCTTGCCTGACAAGTTTCCGGAGAGACGACCTCCAAGAGCTGTAAGAAGTGTGGTTTTTCCACTGCCTGATGGACCTAGCATAGCTAGTATCTCCCCTGGGGAAACCGTGCCTGTGATCCCATTTAGTATTACTTTCTCTTTAGTGTTTGAGGTTCCTCCAAAACAAGTTGCCTTTCTCTCGTTGTTCACTTTGTAGACAATTTCTTTGAACTGAAACACAAGAAGAATTAATATTCAGTAGTTGTAACATGTCGCTGATAGGTTCCTATATTGAGAAAGTTTAGTAGTTTTTATCTTCATCTACTAGTTGTTTGTAATAACATGTATATCTTTTGTGCTAATAATCTGCCTGCCACTGCCTGTAACATTTTAAAAAAATGCAAGCAAGCTTGTGAGCTTGCTGGAGTTTTTCTTGTGTCTAGGCATGTGTGCTGGATGGGAGTAGACCTTTAAGCTTATGGGAAATAAAGTTCGCTGTAGAAAGGATTGTGAATTGTTCTGGGCTGGGTAAGCAAGACAAGCCGTGTCAAAGGTCTCCAGCTTCTTTGGTAGGCCTGACTCCAGTTCGGCGCCATCATTTTCTGGTTTTGGTGCTACGGAACAGAGGGGCATGGTTAAGTCTACTGATGCTCAAACTGTATTTTTTTCGTGAAATATTGGTAGAGGTGACGATTCGTGGTGTATTGATTGAGGATGGAAAGGAGGCATACGTTTAACAGCAGCTTTTAGCTCTGATTTCTAACGTGAAGGATCAACACAAATATATAACCATGGACACAGATGCAAGAATCTCATACAATAAAGTTTTTCATGTAGGCCTAACATTTCTGGTGGGATCCCATCTTTTTCTCATAAAAACAGGTTCACCCAAGTTTGTATTAGGTAGTTTATATGCAATCCCTTCCTTTCCTTTTTTATGTATATAATAATATATAAGCATCCTATCTCTCTTGCTAATCATGTGATGCTTTTATTATTTCCTATATTGTTTTTTTGCCATTCTCCCTCCATAGACAAATTTTGTTTATATCTTCATGCAAGTGCTTATACTGTTAGTGGGAAATGAGAACATGCCACTGAACAATATTATTTTCTCAAACCCCACGGTGCTTTTTTGCTTGTGAATAACAAGTTGATATTAACTTTTTACTTGCCCAATGATTGTGGAGGAAGTTGGATTAAAGAAGAAAACCAAATATGGCAAATCAAAACGAAGCATGTTCCAGCCCCGAGACTAAGACATATATTACCAATGTTTAACAATTATATATTCTGAAACGTTGAGCCTCGTAATGTAGATAAAAACCAGTCTGATGTATTCGAATTTTCCACCCACGAACAACCAGCAGATCAGGGGTTTCTGCACAGAAGATCAGTCCTTGAGCTCCGGAATGCTTGAATAAGAGAGAGAAAATGTGCTAAAAGTGGTCACCTACAACAACAGAAAACAAGTCAAAGGGTACCAGAAGAGTTTCTGATGAAATCCCTCCAATTCTTAAGTCAGATCCGATGTCCGGGGACAGAGAAGAAAAGAGTTTATATGAACGAGAACTTATAATTTCCTTCTTTCTATAAAATGAAGAATACGTGGTATTTACAGGAGAGGTATGACAGCCAGCATGGATGTGTTACCCATATTATCACGTCTGAGTGAATTTTACGGTGGGCGTAAGTACCAAAAATGATCCTTAATGTGTCATGTCCGGTACTCTTAATCAAGAATTAAGCACAATTAACGATAAAAAAATACAAAAGTTTAAAAATGGGTTAAAATGGTAAGCCTGGGGTGATGTGGGAAATAACTTTCCCGACTTCACGGATTCGATTCTCGTGTGGAGCATATTCTTCACTGAAATATTGTAGGGGAATGCTCTGAGAATTAGTCCGTTATGTAGGCCTCTCCTGCGGGCCCCTGCCTACTCGTGCATATCCCTCGATTTACCACTTGTATCGGCTAAGGGGCCTCTGACCTATATAGGGGGTTAGCTCATTAATGGGTTAACTTTTAAATCTTAAAAGTAGGTTAAAAATTTTCTTTTGAAGACGGATACAAAAACCACGAGTGAAAATATTCGAATAATCAAAATATAGATACTAGTCCTTCACTCGGACATAATTACAAAAAAATCCTTTAAAACTATTTTCATGCAACGCATGCAGAGCTAGTCCTGCTCAAAACACATGCAGAAAGCCATGTAATAACAGCATCCAATCTCCCAGATCAGGAAAACGTTATCTGGTCAACATAGCTCGACCAGATCAACTCAGCTCTATTGAAGCATCATAGTTTCTACCAGATCAGCTAAGGGCTATCGGATCAGCCAAGATGGACCAGATCAGCTCAGATTGACCAGATCAACACAGCTCGATCGGATCAGCAAATCTCGATTGGATCGTGCACATCTCGATCTGGATCAGCACAAATCGATCCAATCAGCATAACTCGATCCATATTAGCACAACTCGACCCAGATCAGCACGGCTCGACCTAGATCTGATTGCTCCGGAACCTTACATTTCTCCCCCACTAAAAGAAATATTTCGTCCTCGAAATATAAGTACACACATACAACCAGCAAACATTACACACCAGCAACCAGCAAGAACAAGTGGAAACCAGTACACACTAGGAATCCAGGAGAAAAAATCAGTGGAGAACAGTACGCAACAAAAACCAGCAGAAATCAGTACTGATGAGATTACATGGGAAAACTTGAGTACATGGAATAAACGGATACATTCTCAAACAGATGAGGCCACTGCTGCCGCATCTTTGCTTCCAAATCTCATGTAGCTTCTTCTCTCTCATGCTACTCCACTGAACCATTACCAAAGGAATTGCCTTGTGCCTGAGCTGTTCTTCCTTCTTTCCAAGATCTGAACTTGATATTCAAGATAACTCAAAGTATGATCTAGCTCCACCTCCTCGACTCTCAAACCATGTGATGGGTCAGGCTCATACATCTGTAATATGGATACATGAAACACATCATGCAACATAGATAGTTCAGGCGGCAAGTGCAACTGATGCGCCAATGAGTCGATCCACTTCCAACTATCTCATACGATCCGATGAAGCGAGGATCTAACTTTTCTTTGAGTCCAAACCTCATCGTTCTCTAAGCAGAGAAACCTTCAGGAATACCCGATTGTCAACCTGAAACTCTAAAGGCCTACGCCTTGTATTCACATAACTGGCTTGGCGATCTTGTGTTGCCTTCATTCTATTCCAGATCAGATCAACATAATCTCTCATCAGCTATACAAACTCGGTGTAGACAAACATTCTTTCCCTAACTTCTTCCCAGCATATCGACGATCTGCACTTCCTACCATACAGTGCCTAAAAACTTGTCATCCCAATAGTCGTTTGGAAACTGTTATTATATGAACTTCTGCCAAGGACAAGGATTCATGCCATCCTACACTGAAATCCATCACCACCTCTCGTAACATGTTTTCGAGCGTCTGAATGGTCCGCTCCGACTGAAAATCAGTTTGGGGATTGTATGAAATGATCATGGCCAAACCCAAAGCTAACTGCAAACTCTTTCAAAATCAAGAAGTAAAATGGGGGTATCTATCTGTAACGCCTAGGAATTTTGCTACCTAAATCGCATGCCTTATCATTTTATTTAATTATTTTCATGATTTTTGTCTTATGATTTATTTGACTTGGATTTCGAGTCATTTTAGAGTTTGTATTAGATGATGCAAGGCTGGAAGGAAGACGACGGGGACACCGAGGTATTGAGCTTTTCAATGAAAATTATTTCGAAGCCATTTAAATTGAGGGATTAAAGATTTTATTCTTTTAAATGAATAGCATTTTTGCTACAAGAATGACAAATTTTACACACACTTGCAACATTTCAAAAACAAATCTTCTTACCTTATCCCAACCCCATATTTTCGAAAATCATAGACTAGGAGGGGAGTTTATTTTCACCAAACTTTTATTCAAAATTTCTAAGTGTGGATGAGTAGAATTTTTTCAATTTAAATAGCAACTTTGAGTATTCCTTAAAAACACAACTATTGCCATTAATGTACCAAAATTTTCCTAAATACCCTCACTAATCTACCTAATTATTCCTAAATTGCCCTCACTAATCTACCACCCTTATACAAATATTTGCTAACCCTAGCCTCCCCCTCCATGAAACTCACGTCCCCTCCTCCCCCAAAACAAAGAAACTCACATCTCCCTCCCCCTCTCCCATAACCTCTCCATTTTTGTGGTGGCTTGAAGCTTCTCCCTTGGCTTGGTGTGGTGTTCCTTGTCTTCCTCAAATCCTACATCATCTTGGTTGTAAGTTTTTCAAGGTTTAAGGCAAGTACAAAATGTTCTTTGATGCATCTTTCAAGCGATATTAATTGTGTGTGTAGGATTTGATGTTTTAAATTCAGAATATGATACTTGATTGGTATTCTAACAGAAACTTTTCATGAACTTGGCAGCCAAAGCATAGATCTAGACGTGAGGGAAGGAGGGAAGTCGTGAGGGTGGGGTTGTGTCATTGAGGTTTCATTGAGTATGTGTAGTTAGGGTTTTGAGTGATCATGTTTTGTTTGTGGTCATGGGCTGAGTCCAAAAGGGTTATGAGAAGATCCAGGGGTTTTTTGGGTCTGGTCTAGTGTCTGGTCGTGCCCTTGGGTCGAAAGAAGTGGTCGGTTTAGAGATATTGACAGCACCTAGGCTGGTTTGCCCCCTGTGCGCGACCAGCGTGGTTGCAGACGTCGGGTTGGTGACACCCGTAACTATTTTTGAGATTTCTTTGTTCAAGAAGCTAGCCCGTCGAGTTAGGGTTATGTGTGTCCACGTTTGAGGTCATTTGGCTAAGAAACGGATTTTATATGATTTTTACGGTTTTATCGCGCAAAGTGGGTTCTTTCGGGGCATTTTCGGGAAAGTTGGGAATTTGAGTCTTAGGGGCTGCCAAAATTCGTGAATTGTTTTATTTGATGTTTTAAGCTTGTTTTCAGTTGATTTAAAGCCTTTTTAGTATTTTCGTAATTTATGGAATTTTCGGAAATTATTTATGGTATAAAATCTCTAAAAATTATAAATTTAGTATGTTTGACTATTTTATGCCATTGTTGATGTTTATAAAATTTTTTTATGAGCAGAAAGTTATGATTTAAGGAAATAAATATTTTTGAGGAATTTTTGAGGAATTATTTTGAGGCATGAATGAGAAAAATAAAATTCCGAATGATGAGACTTGATTGTGGTTTTTATATGACGGATATGGGGCCGGGAGACGTTACGCTTGCCATATCAAAATGACGGGTCTGGGCTTCAGATAAGTACTGAAGTGCCTTTCCAACTGACGGGTCTGGGCTCCAGATAAGTACTGGAGTGCCTTTCCAACCTAGTACTAGTGTTTATTAGCTTGATCAAGCGACTTGAGGTTGAGGGACCACAGTCGAGGAACGGAATTCACGAGGAAAAATGTTTTAGCAAATTTATTTTTTTATGCATGCAAATATTTTAACGTTATTGAGGATTTATATGCTTATGCTTTTAAATTTCAGAAAAGAAATTATTTTAAGTAAAACTATTTTATTTGCATGTGCATGTACTATTTATTATTCGTTATTCTTGAGTTTTGTACTTGTTGAGTCTTTAGACTCACTATGCTTGTTGGATGCAGATGAGGCTGAGATTGAGATCGAGGGGCGGGATTCCTGAGTGGGCTGCAGTCGAGTTTAGTGAGGGACGTTACACTATCGGACACTATCGAAACCAGTACACCATGAAATCTGACTACCTGATCAATACAACCTTGCCATCTTTTCCAAGTGCACTTCAGGTCGTAAGGGATGAAGTGAGATGACTTAGACAGACTATCTATCACAACCCAGATCACGTCTCAACCTCGGTTAGAATGCGGTAAGTGGGTCACAAAATCCATGGCAATGTGTTCACAGTTCCACTGTGGCACTTCCAAACACTGCAGTATATCACCATGTCTCATCCGTTTGGTCTAGACCTATTGACAATTCAGAAATCGAGCCACAAAATCTGAAATATCACCTTTCAATTCCTTCCCACCGAAAATGAGATTTCAAGGCATGATACGTCTTTCTGTTCCCAGGATGGACACTATGACGACTATAATAGGTTTCTCCGAGAATCGCTTCCTTCAGGTCTATCAGATTAGGAACCACTAGCCTTCTCTGGAACCGCAAACACCCATCAGAAGCAATAGCAAAGTCATCTGACTGACCTGTCTAGGTCTTCCATGTCAGCTCATGAATATACAGATCAGTCCCCTGTGTTGTTCTAACATCTGAGATATGTCGTTCAATCTGAATAGAAGAAGAAATAAAGTAGTCGTCACATGGCTAAAAAGCCATCCTGAAGTTCCCAAATTCTCATGAACTTTCGAAATATTCAGAGATGTTAGCATTGATTTACGCTACTAAGGGCATCTGCAACAAGATTCACCCGCTCTAGTTGATACTGAATCTTGCAATCAAAGTTCTTGAGCAATTCTATCCACCGATGATGTCTCATATTCATATTGGACTACGTGAAGATATGCTGCAAACTTTTGTGGTCGGTGTATACCACAAATTTCTCGCCATAAAGATAGCGGTGCCAAATTTTCAGTGCAAACACAGTGTCAGCCAACTCTAATTCATGAACTGGATAACGGGTCCCTTGAGGTTTCAACTGACGAGAAGCATAAGCAATCACTCGCCCGTTCTAAATTAAAACACATCCAGTCCATTTAACGAAGAGTTTGAACACACCACAAAACTACTTGAGCGTGCAGGTAACAAAAAATGGAGCTATGGTCAAATTTTCCTTCAGCAATAGAATACTTGACTCACACTCATTGGTCCACACAAACCTTCGATACTTCTGGGTCAACTGTGTCATAGGCCTAGTTATAGAGAGAATCATCAATAAAACGTCTATAATAGCCGACCAACCCCAAGAAACTATGAATCTCAGAGACATTCCTGGGCCACGACCAGTTTACAACAACCTCCACCTTACTGGGATCCATTGATATGCCCTGAGATGAAACAACATGACCCATAAATACAACTCTATCCAACCAGAACTCACACATAGAAAATTTGGCATACAACTGTGAGTCTCTAAGATTCTGGAGGACTAATCTCAAATGCTCCTTATGCTCTCTCTTAGTCCTAGAGTAGACCAAGATATCATCGATGAACACAATAACAAACCGGTCTATGAACTCTCAGAAGACCCTTTTCATCAAATTCATAAAGACAACTGGATCATTCATCAGACTAAAAGGCATGACAAGGAACTCATAGTGTTCATACCTCATCCGAAAATCTGTCTTAGAGATATCCTCATCCCGAATTCTGAGCTGATGATAGCCGGAATGAAGATCAATCTTGGAATACACAGTTGTATCCTGTAGCTGATCAAACAAGTCATCGATTCGAGGCAAAGGATATTTGTTCTTCACTGTCTCTTTATTCAACTGCCGAAAGTCGATACACGTCCTCATCGTCCCATCTTTATTCTTGATAAACAAGATCAAATCCCCAGAGTGACATAATCGGTCTAATAAAACATTTTTCCAAAAGATCATGCAACTGATCATTGAGTTCTCTCAACTCTACTGGTGCAACCTGTACGAGGATCTCGATATCGGGCAGTCTCTGGCATAAACTCAATACTAAAATCAATTTCCATTCTCGGAGGGAAATCTGGAATCTCATCGGGAAAAACATCAGGGAACTCCCGTACAATGGGAATATCACAAACTACAAGCTAGGTTCGGGAGTCACATCTAAAGCATAAATCATGAACCCAGAATTCTCAAATGACAATAGCCCAAACATCTCCATAGCTAAGATCAGTGAGATTTTAGATGGAGAATCATTACCTTATAAATCCCACTTCTGACCAAACTGAGAACTAAACCTGATCACACCGAGGAAACAGTCGGTTGTAGCCCTATAAATCCCCAGGACATCCATGCCCAAGATACATTCAAAATCCCTCATCTCCAGCTTAATCAGGTTTGCCATCAAAATATTCTCATCAAACTTAATCACATAGTTCAGAACTATCTCTCGAAAAAACAAGCTTATATAGGCAGGAGTAGACATAGACACAACATCACAAAACTGAGTGGTATCAATCCCACACTCATAAATAAACACATCGGATAGAAAAGAATGTGATGCTCCCATGTCAAAAGAAAGTCGTGAAGGATAATAAAAAATACATGTACCTACAATAACTCCTCCGGGTGCATCACTGGTCTGCTCTCGTGTCATCGCATGCACATGGGCTTGTTGAGGTCCTGAGAACTGAGAATGAGAAGAACCTATGAACTGTGAGAAACCAAGCTGCTGGAAGGACCCTCTAGGCTGCGGAAGTCCTGACTGCTGCTGAGACTGAGCAGGAGTATACTGTCTCTTGGATGATCCTCCAGATTGACCCTGCTATGATAGGGACGAACGTTGACTCCTAGCACAAGGACGCACCCTCACATAGTGTCCGTACTGTCCACAAAGATGGAAGAACCGTTGTACTCCCATACACCGTGTAGTCAGATGCCGACCTCCATATTGACCACAAAACATAGTCGTCAAACTACCTCCACCGGAATTTTTGGAACCAAAAAAACTAGAGAACTCAAATTTTTATTGAATTATTTCCCTCCGGATTTAAATCTCTTGTGACTATACTGTTGTGATACCTAAGGAGGCTGAAAAGAATACATCCCCGAAGGTATAGGGTGAAAACTCTTAGCAACTTGTGGCTGAATCTGAGCATGTTATGCAATCCCTCCTCAATGTAAATCACACGGTTCCTCCTCAATGTCAATCACACGGTTCACGTTCTCAGGAACCAATCAAAACCAAAGGGAAAATATATAGCCTCAATCCATCCAAAAACCTATTCCGTTTCGCCCTTTCCTAACTGGCAATGTGAGGGACATAAGAGAGCAGAGAAGAAAACTGACGAGCATGCTCCGACACATTCATGTTGCCCTACACCAAGTGGTTGAACTCATGCTCCTTGACATTATAGTAAGACTCAGTGATATACTCATGTTGTAAAGCTGAATAGAAGCTCTCTCACGAAATCTGTGACGCCCCATTCCTCATGGGAGTCACGAGATCGAAGAAAAGGAAATAAAAGGGAAATATAAGGGCTGAAAAGCAAATAGAACAAGCTGTATTATCTTGACTCGAAAAGAAAAAAAATTTCGAAATTAACATACCATT
>KV011895.1:203438-231869 GCA_001598015.1 Dorcoceras hygrometricum
AGATATAAATCAGCAGTGAAGTATTTGAGAGAAAAGGAATCAGTCGCAAGCAACAGTAACCAGTCGCAAGCAACAATATCCAGTCGCAAGCAAACCAGTCGCAAGCAAGCCAGTCGCAAGCAAACCAGTCACAAGCAAACCAGTCACAAGCAAGCCAGTCGCAAGCAAACCAGTCGCAAGCAAGCCAGTCGCAAGCAAACCAGTAGCAAGCAAACCAGTCGCAAGCAAACCAGTCGCAAGCAAGCCAGTCGCAAGCTGCTGAAGTTCAAATGAAGGAATGCACCTGCTGGTGTTATCAAAGAAATGCACCTGCTGGTTTTACATTAACACTTGTAATATCGAAGATATAAATCAGCAGTGAAGTATTTGAGAGAAAAGGAATCAGTCGCAAGCAACAGTAACCAGTCGCATAGCAAGCAAACCAGTCGCAAGCAAACCAGTCGCAAGCAAGCCAGTCGCAAGCTGCTGAAGTTCAAATGAAGGAATGCACCTGCTGGTGTTATCAAAGAAATGCACCTGCTGGTTTTACATTAACACTTGTAATATCGAAACAATGATCACGCTACCAGCAGTCGCCTATTAAACCAGACTTTCTACTGATTCCACAAGAAACTATCGATTACACAATCATCAAATCTCGATATTACAGCAAAATAAAGAACATCATGATCTCTATGAGTTGAAAATCTGAAATGCTCAGCGTTTTAAAATCAACATCGACTTCGTAAAATACATTTGAGTTCCAACAAAATCCCCTGTGACCCCGAACGCTCAACATACTCTATAATATCAACCAAAACATGAGCAAAGGCTGATAAATAACAGATCTTAAGCGAAATCATGAGATAAAATGAGAACAACAGGTAAGCTTTCATGGCGTAGCAAGAATCAAATTTACTTGCCTTGATAAGAAGGAAATCACAAGATACAGCAGGCCACTAACAGAGAGTTTTCCCCAACGCAGCAATGTGTTATCTATTTCTTTGATGCCAGAATGAACATTTTCTTGCAAATAATTGAACTTATAGTTCACAAGGACAGGGGCATGGGAGTCTGATTATTAACAGGGGAAAAACACTCATTTAGGCATGGCAACCCGGGCGTACTTCAGAAAATTTTACTTAAAATTCCCTGTCAATGTTTTGATTTGTAAATGCACTACACATAATCTGAAATTTAACCATTCTCCCATCCAAAACCATTTTATTTGCAAAGTTTGAAAATTGTTTGGCTGCGCTCGGGTTACAAACTAACCACTGATTGGCCTCTGCCCTTATGAAATCTAAGAAATGAGGAATCAGTCGCTCAACAAGTAGCAAAAGATGAAATCTTGAAATTAGAAAAGGACTCTAAATAGATAAAGATTAGAATTTGTGGTCCTATGGATTTTGGGGCACTACAAAATCACTACACACATCTCTCTCAAAACCATAGAAGTACCCTTACACCATCTCTTCACATGCTCCCATAGCTGAAAGGTATCCAGAGTCAGTCTACGATCTACATCATAATTGATTTGTCAAACGGACCTTCCATATGCTCTAACCAGGCCTCGACTAACAAACCTCCCTTAGTACTAGCGAATGGGATTCATCCTTTGAAACCTGGACAAAACCAACTCCATTTCATCGACCTTGGTGAGCTAGATGCTCCACCTCATCCCCAATCGGTCTAGCACGTCTAAGCTCAGGAAAACTAAGCTGAACTATGTCATCATCATGGTTTTGAGCCCCATATTCCTTTGTATCCTGCTTCCCATGTCTACCTCTCCTCTTAGGCATCATCTGCGAGACACCAGGTAAATGACAAAGACAGGTAAAGCACGTAGTCAAACACATGCAACAAAACCAGAACCGTGACTAGACTCGAGTGGACTAGAATTTAAATTGAGTTTATCCCAGTTTAAGCTCTAATACCAAAATCTCAGGCCCAGTGCTCTTAATCAAGAATTAATCACATATAAACAATAAAATGCGAAAGCTTAAAAATGGGTTAAATTTTTCTTTCTGGGGCCTAATACAAAAAACACGAGTTAAAATATTGGAATACTCAAAATATAGATATTAGTCCTTAAATCAGACATAAATATAGAAAATTACATAAAACTATTTTGAAACACATTTCGAGCTACACCTGTTCACAGTACATGCAGAAAGCCATGTAATAACAGCTTCCAATCTTCCAGATCAGAACAATGCTATTTGTTCAGCACAGCTCGACCAGATCAGCTTAGCTCTATCTGAGTAGCACAGCTTATAGCAGATCAAAACAGCTCGATCGGATCAGCACAACTTGATCTCAATCAGCATAGCTCGATCCAATCAGCATAGCTTGATCCATATCAGCCTAGCCCGTCTCCAACCTGATTTCTATGATCTGATTGCTCCAGAACCTTATATAATGATTACCCGGGATTTGGTCGGATGGGTCTGATACCAAGGTTGACCCTTACTGATTACCCATGATTGACCTATTCTGCGCATGTCTAATCTGGAGCGTAACCATTCACATAGATCAGGTCAGAACAGAGTAGAGCAAAGAGAATAAGAACATAGTTTATAGAATAGAATAGAACAGCTCAGATCAGTTCAGTTCATACTCGAAATAAGGGTGAATAAGAACAAGGCCCACATAACAGAACAGGGCGGATCAGATCAGCTCAGACTAGGTATAAAGATCAGATGAGACTAGTCCCATGGCAGTTTAGTAGAACAGTAGTTGAATAGTTCAGATGAAGAATAGCGGTGTAGTTTAGTGATCAGATAAGGTCGGAGCATCACATCAGATCAGTTATTATAAAAAGAGAAGATCTCATTGAAGAGAACATATCATAATGGAGTTCAGATCGGATCAGCACGGAGTACCAGTTCGGGCTAAATTGTATATCATTTCGGACGAGGCTGTATTCCTGTTTGGGTCCAATATTATAAGGTATCAAGAGTCCTAGAAAGAACTGAAGTTATAGGACCATGTGAGGTAATGGTTGGACCCGAGGAACGATAGCGTGGGAGATCAACGCTTGAGCAAAACACTGACCCATCTTGGGTCCAATATTTAAAAATGACCATCTGGGAGAGAATAATGCAGATCATTGACTTGGTTTGGTTAAGAGCCGTTAAAACAAATAGCTGAGGAGACCCTTTTAGTTGAGAAATCTTTTCTGATACCAGACAGATTAATCAAATAAAGATTGTTGTCTGAGGTGTTTTTCCAATAGGAATTGGACTTTTATAATACCGAGCTGGTCGGATTTAATTGTGCAGAATGGATCGGAATTTAGAATGCCAAGTTGGTTGGGCTTAAAAGTCCCGATAGGATCATACTTTAGAATTCTGAGCTGGTCAGGCTTAATAGTACCGAATGGCTCGGAGTTTAGAATGCCGAAATGGTCGTGATTGGTGCCAACAAGATTTGGGATTTGTGGTGCGAGATGGTTGGCTTAATTGTGCCGAGGTAGGGCTGCTGCCCGAGGCGTTGCCAATAAGAATTGGACATTGTTATGCCGAGCTTGTCGGGCTTAATAGCGCTCCGGTAGGGCTGCTATCCGTGCCAATAAGAATTGAGCTTTGTGGTGCCGAGCTGATCGGACTTAATAGAGTGACGAGCTGGTTGGGTTTAATAATGTTGAACGGATCGGACTATAGAAAACGAGCTTGTCGGGATTAATAGTGCCGAACGGATCGAACTTTAGAATGCCGAGTTGGTTGGGCTTAATAGTGCCAAATGGATTAGACTTTAGAATTCGCGGGCTTAAGATGCACTCAGATGGGTCTGGTCCCAAAGGTACTAGATTGATGCAGCAAGAGCATCCTTTGGTCGAGTCAACTTTGTGCCAAAAATTAATTTCCCATTAAGTAAAGAAAACAGTATGAAATAAAACTGACCTAATGGAGTGTTGGTCTGGTCTGGTTTGTTGACAGAACAGAATAGTGGAGTGCTGGATCTGACCTGCTAACAGAACATGACAGTGGAGTGCTGGTCTGATCTGCTGATAGAACAAAATAATGGAGTGCTGGATCTGACCTGCTAATAGAACAGAATAGTGGAGTGCTGGTCTGATCTACTGACAGAACAAAATGAACTGAATCTAGTCTGATCTATTGACAGAAAAGAATAACGACCTGGTGCCTTTAGCTCTTGGGATGAGTTCTGCGTGCGTCTTGTGCTTCCTCCACATTGACATATTTATCTACCCTAGTCAAGAGCTCATCAAACATCATCGGGGTTTTTCGACCAAGGATCTAAAGAAAGCACTCCCTCGTAAGCCCTGAGTGAACGCCCCGATCATCAAGTTCAGGGCGGAAGAAAGCATCTCGATAATAATCTTGTTGAAATGCCTAACGTACTCCCACAAGTTCTCTCGGCCCTCTCCCTTAAAAAGATTCAACATCGTCCCCGGATGTTTCTTGATACTTTCAAACTAAAGGAGGAACGCCCGGCTGAAATCTTGGAAGCCCTTAATACTCTCAGTTGGGAGGAGGTTAAACAATCGTTGTGCTGACCTGACCAGGGTGGTCAGGAAAACTCGGCATTTGATCGGATTGGCATACTGATGCAGAAGCACTGCATTCTCAAACATGTAAAGGTGATATTTAGGATTTCTTACTCCATCAAATTCACCCACACTGGGGAATTTGAAATGCTGAGGAATTTCAGCAACCAGAACTTCTGTCAGAACTGGGATGGTCCATTCTGGAGGTAGTGTGGGGCCCCAATTTCCTTTCTTCTTTCAAACGCAAAAATTTCCTCCTGTAGTTTCTGGATCTCATCCAATTTTGGATCTGAAGGAGGATTTGGCCCTGACCGACGGGCTAGCACTTGTTCCACGGAGGTGCTCACCAACTATTCAACTTGAGCAGATGTAAGGCCTTGGATTGCAGGTTCTCAAGGCAGATCTTCTGTACTGTTCTCTCCCATCTCTCGGAGCCTATTCTTTCTCAGTGACATCTTGTCTCTTCTATATTGTTCTTGTTTACCACAGATTGATGTATTCAAATTTTTTCAGCCGTGAGCAACCACCAGATCGGGAGATCTCTGCACAAGATATCAATCCTTGATCTACGGACTTCTTGAATAAATGAGAGGAAATATGCTAAAAAGGGTCAACTACAACCACAGAAAACAGGTCAGAGGGCGCCAGAAGAGTTTCCAATGAAACCCCTCCGATACTTAAGCCAGATCGGATGCCCGGGGACAGAGAAGAAAGATGTTTATATGGACGAGAACGAATAATTTCCTTCTTCCTGTAAAATGAAGCATACCTGATATTTACAGGAGAGGTTTGGAAGCCAGCATGGGCTTGTTGCATGTATTGTCATGTCTGAGAGGATTTTACGGTGGCCGTAAGTACCAAGGTTGATCCTTGATTACCCAGGATTTGGTCGGCTTGTGTTGATACCAAGGTTGACCCTTACTTATCAAATTTGATTTAGACATGTTCTGCGCATATCTAATCTGGAGCATAACAATTTGCATAGATCATATCAAAACAGAGCGGAGCACATAAAATAATAAAAAAGTATACAGAACATAACAGAGAAACTCAGCAGTTCATATTAGACTTGGAACAAGGGCGAATAAGAACAAAGCCCATAGAATAGAACAGAGCGGCTCATATCAGCTCAAACCAAATACAAAGAGCGGATCATACTAGAACCTGGGAAGTTGAGTAGAACAGATTAGTTCAAATGAGAATAGTTCAGATGAAGAAGGCAGTGTAATTCAGTGATCATATCAGGTCAGAACGTCGCATCAAACCAGTTCTTATAAGAAAATAAGAGCTCATTGAAGAGAACGGATCAACAGAGTACTTGTATCGGCGAAATTGTATCTCAGTTCGTGCGAGGCTGCATTCTAGTTTGTTATCAATATTATGAGGTATCACAGTCTATTATATAATCAATATTGTCTTTATAACTTGAATAATAGAAATGCGGAAGCGAAATAACGTGACTTATATAAGTTTTCACCAGCCTCAAAATATGTCTTGCTTAGAGAACAAATAGAACATATATTCACTTCTTTCTATAGTTTATGGATAAGTCATCGGTTTTTACACCTCTAAGGAGGCGAGACCTTAATCATATTATATGATTTAGAGTGCAGCCATATCATGATAGTAATAACAGTGATAGAGCAACGGAATTGACATGAAGCAAGTAATCGAATGATAATTTCAAAAAAATAAAATGACGTGAAAAACATAGATCTTATTCTAAAGATATATGTCGCAAAATCACACTTAGAAATCTAAATGAAAAAAACATGCATGAATTTTATGAACAAACCAAGTTTTAAGGCTCGGAAGCATAACTTTGCCTTGAGCTTGAACAGTACCTTTGTCACAAAATTGACAGAATTTTAACTCAGCATATCAGGACTCTAACTCAAAATCTCTCAGCTCTCTTGCACAAATTTGTAGTGAAATTTTGGTGTGTATTTCGTTAAGCTCAATGCAGGTATTTATAGAGGATTGAGGCCAGCCAAAGGGGACATGCGTTTCTATGCCATATCGTAGCTTAATGATTATTAGTTCACCTTAATTTGTCTGTTATAAGTGTTTGATGGTTGGCTGATGCTTTGGCTTTAAAAATTCTAAACTTTTATGTCTTTTAAAAGGTTAGCCTATTAATGGGCTAACCCCCTGTATAGGTCAGATATCCTTTGACACATACATGTTTTAAATCGAGGGATATACATGAGTAGGCAGGGGCCCGAGGGAGAGGACTTATATAACGAACTAACTCCCAGAGCATATCCACACAATATTTCAGTGGGGAATATGCTCCACACGAGAATCGAACCCGTGAATCCGGAGAAGTTACTCCCACATCACCCAAAGTCTTACCAGCTCGCCTGTATCCCTGGGGGCAATTCTAAATTTTTATGTATAGTTTGCTTGAGAAGATGACCACATTATTGCTGAATTGAATATGTTATAATCTGGTCAAACTTGGTTGTTATAAACTGAATTAAGATGGCTGAAAGGGCTGTTACAATATGATTTATAATATAGGTTACAATGGGGGTTATAATTATTAAAATTTGATTTTAAATGCTGGGTTGTAGGAAAAGATGAATTATAAATTAAAAATATGGTGCTGAAACATCACATGTATTTCAAAATTATGGCTGATAAAAGGTTGTGCAAATTTTGAATTTTTAGGCAAAAAGGTGGTGATTACAATAGATCGAAAAATTTATTAAGGTTTGTTTCATTGTATGCATACATAGGTAAATTACACATACGCAGACGTATCATACATTTCGGATTCTCACAAAACACAGATGAAAATCATAGGTTTTGTGTTTGCTTTGGGTTATAATTTGGTTCTCATTTCAACAGAAAGACTTCAAATCTTGTGTCTTTGTAGTGCGCAACCAGGGGCGGCCCATAGTGGAGACTGTCAGCCCAGGCTGGAATTCAATCTATGGCTATATATATATATATATAGGAAACCTGTATAGTTAATAAAGTTGGGCTTCAGCTCAGTTTAAATTTTATTTTACAGCCCCCCTCCTACACCAGCTCAGTTTCGTCCCTGTGCACAACTATAGTGATAACCTCCTTTCACTGCCCATATTAGCTACTATTAATTTGGTACATATATGGCTCTGCAAATGGGTTAGTTGTTATGTAAACCACTATATAAAATAAATGATAGCTCTCTTGTTGTAAATTTGTTTAGTGTTTTATCTTATGTCTCAAAAAAATGTGATGGTGGAAGCCAAATTCTACATTAACACACTAGTAGTTTCACATGCCCTTAGATATGCTTTTGCTTTATTATCTCCATGATGCGTGATTCCCACTTGGGGCAATCATTTTCAAGGAAAGGGAAGTTACTTTCATGGTATGGCTCCTCCACTTTTATCTCTTACTTACTATTTCTTATCTAAAATTTTCTTTCCAATACCACCACCGATGTCTTCACACATGATTGCCCCACTGAATTATGTTTGGGTTGATTTGTCAAACACATATGATTCTTTTCATCAACCATTTAGCCTAGCACCTAGCACATCAAACACGTTGATGGTTGTTCGTCCTTAGGGGTTAACATGGTGAAACATCTGTAGGCTTATGTGAGGTCCACATTTGTATTTTAATGGCATCTTATGTTGGAAAAGATTTCATTAGTTTGGCAAATCAAATATGCTCTTACGATGTATAAGTTATGACTGTATGTGAAATTATTTCAAGTGTATAAAAATAATTCCGTCTATCTCACAATATTAGTAAGATGAAATTTGGATACCTTTGCGAGGGGCAAAAAGAGCTTGGTGGTCGTCTTCCAATATGCAAAATCATTTAACACTTTTATGTATTTGATACGACTATATGTTCAGTTCGGAACCCGATGTAAAACTTCTCTTATAAACGATACTAACAGCCCTCCATCCTGGCTCCACCAGACCACTACCAGGTCGGGAGAGCATCTTGATGACCATACACGGTATACCTGGGGATCCCGTCACACGGCTAGTATAGCCTAATAACATAACAAGTGATGGTCCGACCCCACATAAGCAACTTGGCCATCTTGATTAATCCATGATGAATACACTGACAAATACGGAAGAAACCATCCCTATCTACAGAGGGTAGGTGAAAGTACATACAGATCCACTACAATTCATGATTACCCGGACAAGTATATCCAACCACTCTGCTTACCTATAAATACCCAGGTAGATCCTCCTTTTTATTCATTCAGCAACTTCATTTCTTCTCCTCTATACATATTCTTTGCTCCCAAATATTTATTCTAACTTAAGCATCGGATAGCCTTCGTCGGGACATCCCCCGACGTCCTTTGACCAATTTTTGTGTTCGCATGATTTTATAAGTGAAGCACAGTCCGATCTCCCGAGCTAGAATTAGCCGACCTCCCGACCTAACAAATCTTTCGTGCCGGTAGCTAATTGGCTAGGCGAAATTCATTTACATCAGTATTATTTGAAATTTCTAGTTCATCATGAGCATATCAGTAATAGTTTCCATTCCATGGACATGAAACTTGAAGCAAACAATTAATGGCGTACTATGCACAAATTGAAGGATTTGTCGTTTTGTGAGAATATGAAATCGAGTTAAGAAGTTGCCACGTGGAAATCAACCCAATTCCTAGTGGAACTAAGAAAAAAATTATTCTTTTTAAATTTTAAATTTATGTATATGTACTATGTATGCAAAATGCTTTTGAACATGACACCCGTACGAATGATGCGTATATCTTTGGTATATTGTGGGATGTGCATGTCCCTACACATTCCTTATCTTTTGAACTTTTAATCAATGGAGATCTTCCACCAACTTTTTAGTACATTTTCTTTATTAGTCTCCTATATGGCCCTTTAGATTATTATATGTATGATTCTTGTCCTAACTGTTCATGTCACGACTACCTTAATGCTCCCACTTTAGTAAGAGATAAGGTTCGGTGACAAAATGTTTAAAATTCACATTTTCGGCTGATATAGACTTGAAAAATAGGACCGACCCTTAGATTTAAAGGTACGTAGGAAAAACGTGGAATATGATGTTTGGCCTCATGCACCAATAATTGGTAGATTTTGTAAGGGTAGGATTGATGATGCATATCGAGTCAGGAAGAAGATTTATGTCCTAATTGTTTGCATCTTCATTGGGATTGCCTTAAAGATTATATTTAATGATCCTAATTCATTTCAAATTAAATTTGACACAAGAAAATCATGAATCTCACTTACAAGAATAAATGTTGATTATTGTATTCATACCTACAACAACGCCATCAAGTTAGGTTGAACTTTGCAGCTATCTTCAATGTAGGTGCCACAAGATCCTTATCATTCTCATTTGTACTTTATTGATCCTAAGATTTTACTTTATTTTTTGGCCTTTAGTCCCCCAAAGCTTGAACCTCTTACAAGTTTTAATGACGCTATTAATCTTGGGTTCATTTAATTAATCCTTGGCTATCAAATTCACACTTCTTATAATTTTAGTACATCAATGTTTAGTCGAATATATTTATCAATATGTGAGTATTGGACTTGGTCAAATATGTTCACTTTAAGAACTATGTGAATATATATAAAAAATTTTATAGAATAATCAAACCAGGAACAATTAATTTTCATTGTAGAGCTTCATACACAGCAAATTAGGTTAATCTTGTTCATTTCACATGTCATTGAACTCGACATATCATGCGTTTGGTACGAAGCAACCGAGTTACCGAAAGGTGGTTAATTATTAATCACAAGACAATAAACAAGCCAAGTGTTGGCATGAATCCTTGAAAGGTCCTTTTTTGAGTGAATCTTTGAGCATTATAACTTACATACATAAAAAAAATTAATTGTCATCTTCCAAGTGATAGAGAGGCTAAAAAGCCTTAAAATTGAGTAAATAAAAAGGATTGTGGCTTCCCAATATTCAGTAGTTGCTTATAGATTAAACGTCTTGTATCATGCACACTTTCCAAAAGGGCAACTTTATATGATATTTATTTGTGCTTCTTATGGTATAAATATAGAATATCTAGCCACCCGGAAGAAGTTAAATGTAACATTTTGATGTTAATTTATATATTAAAAAAAATTATGTGTAATTGTTTAGACGATTGCATGAAACTGTGTTTAGACGAATAACAAAGTAGAAAATAACGTAAAACGTGGATGGAAAAGTCATGACATCGATAACCAAAAGAACAAAAAAATTAACGAACAAGATTATAAACTATGATATCTAAATCAAGCTATATTTTTCCTTGACCGAGGTTCGAGTTACTCTCTAATTATATCGCGAATACAAGATTTTTAAAAGCATAATGTTTCATGCACTGAGATCAAACATATGACACTGGCATTGTATTACATCTATCATTGCAAAAGATGATCAGTCTCATAGTACATAAAAAAAACTGGCTTATTACATAACCAAAACATAATTGTTTTTATATCTCGAATCAGATAAATGTGGAAGCGAAATAATAAATTTTAAATAAAAACATATTATGTTCTTAGTCTTCCATCTGCTCTTCATTTTTATTGACAGATGAGAGTAAAAGGTGAGTAATGGAAATATTCAACAAGTTGGGGAACCATTTGATTAAAGAAATATAAGATTGTATGTATATTTAAGGTTTTGAAGGTGTCATGTAGGACATGTCACAACATGGATTATAAATAAAAATAACATAATTTCAAGCATATGTCAAAAAACATATCACGAATATAAATTAGTCATAAAAGCATCCATTGAAAGTTGATAAATATAGTTAGGTATAGATATAAAAATTTATATGTTAATTGTGTGACAGAAAATAACTTTAAATTTTTGAAAATCATAAAATATTGATAATTATCTTTAGAAAAGTTTCCCCATAAAATGGTTTGAATTTTTTTTGCATGTTATACTCTAGCATTACCTATGTGGCTGGCCAAATTTACATAATGAATTAACCATACGGATTGTAGCCATTGATTTGAGCTTAGTTTAATCTAGCATGAGAAATACTAACTTCAAGCAATATCCATGACCACTACTATTCAAAAAAGAATTATATGGATGAAACATGAAACATATACATTTGAATCAATGATCATAATAAAGAAGATAATATATATCACAATAGAATATACATGAAAAGGATGTACACTTACATGTTGACACGTGACTATTCAATGTCCCCTGAAAATATTGAAAAATCAATTGTTGGTACATTGCAATGATAGATGATAAGACACCATTTCAAAAAACAACCGCATCATAGATTTTTTCAGTGAAGTGATTCCATATATGTAGCATTTGATTCATTTTCCATGCCAATTAAGCCTACTACCGCGATTATATATTTTTACTACTTTTAGATGACCTGGAGTAGCGAAATACTTTTGTCAAAGTTATCAAAACTACCATTCGACAAAAAGGCCCAACGAGATAAATATGCCACATCTGTAACAATCGAATTAGAGCTTTTTTGTATATATATTATTGTTATTATAACTTATAACATGGGTAAGCATATAGGGGATATTCCTATAGCTAGCTTTGAACACTGATTTATACAACAATAGAGAGAGAGAATTATGGCATTCCAACCACAGTATATAGTTCATCGTAGTGTTACGTTTCTTGGAATTACAATATTATTAATTAAGTTCTTTAAAGTTGTTGTTTTCATGTTATATACATGAATAAAATCGTAAAACAAGCATTTCTTGAATATTGCTACATCATATTTCTATCCAATAACCTGTCTTATCTTCTATGCACGCCTTACAGTAAAGTGGTGCCCATATTGCCTTCCAACCACAAATATGTAATCACACTATAGTTCCTGGTACTGTTACGTTTCTTGGATCAAAATACTATACGTTCTTTAAAGTTGTTTTCATGTTATTATATACATGAAAAAAAAAAATACATAAAACAAGCATTTCTTGAATATTAGTACATCATATTTTTATCCAATAACCTGTCTTATCTTCTATGAACGCCTCACATTAAGTGGTGCCCATATTCCATGCTACATATAACGCCAACTCAGATGATTTCAGATCTTAGTGGAGGAGAAAGACATGCGAGCACTAGAAAAACCCGTCTCAAGATTTATAGACAAGAAACCTCGAGTGTTCTTCTTTTGTTGTACTACAGCACCATAATACTAAACACTCGGGAATCCAATAGGATGCTGATTTAAAGCATTTTTGAAAAAAATAACATACCCAAAAATAATTGTGAACAACTAATTTAGGAAACCTCAAAATAAGTTAATTGATTATTTGGACAAAAGCAGACTACTTTCTCATGTTATTCGTTTGATTATCTATGCAAGATTTTATTTCTTCACCGATAAGATTTTTAACTGAGGTTAAATCTTGGAATGTTGAATTATGAAACGAATTAATTTGTATCCTTGAACAATATGGTTTCTCCAAATATAACAATGGGTGGGAGCGGTTTCCTTCACCAGAGTTCGAATCTGGCTTCGTTTATAGTGGGAGATGATTATGCCACACGAATAAAAAAGATGGTGGCCAAAGTTAAGAAAATATATATATGTAAGAGGATTTTGTTGGAGACAATGTAAAGGGAATTAATTAAAGATGTGATATTTGGTACTTATAGTTGTTTCAATATTTATGACATACAATTTGCATGTGAAGACGTGGTTCCAGTGGATCCAACTATTTTCTGAAAGAATGATGATTTAATTCCTTCGAAGAAAAAACTCCATGTATATGAAATAGCTAGCTTAAAGTATATAAAAAAAAAACTAGATTATATTAATGAAAAGAAAAAAGGAAAACTGTCTTCTATAAAATTAAATTTCTCAATAAATTGCATACGTACACAGAAGTCTTAATTTATTCAGAAACGAGGAAATGATCTCTTGCTCATGTTATATAATTTTTGGTGAAATTTTACCGACATGTATATATTAAGACAGAGTATTAGGAAGTAATTATAGTTTGGCTGAAGGAGATTGAAATGTGGTGTCGAGATGTCATGTACACATTGAAATATTCGAATTTAATTATAAATTTTGATATAAAGACAAAATTATTAACTATCGTTGTTTGTCTGGTCTGGCTATTTGTCCTGTGCTTAATGACAATTATACTGAAGATAATTATTTATTTTATTGTCAAGTGCACTGAGAAAAAGTAAACAAGTAGGATATTATTAAAACTTAAATACAGCTCTTAGGTTTTCAGAAGTGGAGGAAATATATATGTTGAGTGGCATGATTATGGATCTTGAAAATGTTTTTATAGTTTTTTGAAAAAGGCTCAAGGAGGCATGCGCAAAAAGTTCATAGTAACGTAAGCATGAGCATTCGTACATATTATATAGTACTAGTTTACCCTAACCATGTACGTAATTCGTTGTCTATCAGAAGCATCCACAATGGTGTTAATACTTGGGTATTCGAATGCCCAGATAACATTACAACAAGTATGGAGGTGTTGATAGGATAAGTAAAGAACACCGTGAAGTTTAGAGAAGGGGTGAATAAACTCATTTTAAAAATCACGTTTGTAAAGACCATTTTGGCACATCAACTGAGTTACCAGCTTTTTGAAGATATCAGTCTGAGCTGGTCTCTTGAGCAATAAAAAGATTTATGCAGAGAAAATTAAATTGATCAATGAACAAAATAAGTACTGTGTACGCTTAAATCAGTTAAGAGATATAGATTTGTTTCTGAAAGTTAGAAGCAATGCTTCTACATCTCTCCTTCTTTCAAATTAGAAGATATTTCACTAGACGACTTTGAATAAAATATACAATGTTTTTTTAGTTTTATGGAAAAGGCTTAAGGGCATGCGCATAGACTTCATACTAACGTAAGCATAAACATTCATATATAGAACTAATTTACCCTAACCACGAACGTGATTTGTTGTCTATTCGAACATCCACATTGGTTGTTAATATTTGGGCATTAAAACATCCAAATATCATTACAATAAATGTGGACGTGTGTTATTGTGAGACCCGAAAGATAATAAGATTAATTGAGTTAATTAATCGGGGTTAATATTAGACCAGATTTGGGTTTGAACAGATCTGGGATGAGAGCTTTGAGCTTTGTAAGCTTGGTGAAAATATCGGGTTCGTATAAGTCCTTGAAACAGATCTGGAGAGTTGGAGAATTCCCGCGGAAAACTGATCAGATGTGAGTGGTAGGATCGAAAAGAGTGCTTGAGAGTTCAGAGGTCGGGGGGGGGGGGGGTAATGAACTTCTTTGCTAATTTTAAACAAACAGTTTATTTTGAAAAGATTTTACAGCTCAAAGCCAACTTCCACCCGAAGTACCAGCTGGAAGGCTTTCTCAGTGATGCTGTTGTCTCATGTAATAAAGTTATTTTATGCGAAATAAACGCGATTCAAGCTGCTGAACAAATTAATCAAAGCGTAGAGATAAGGGCAGTAAGAACAAGTGAGTTGTTTCTGGAAGTTCGAAGCTCAAACTCCTACATCTCCCCTTCTTCCGCCACGGGAAGGATCCACTAGAATACTTTGATTACAACGACCCCCGCCGCAACTCACTCCTACGACCCGCAGCCGCAAGAACTCCTAGCTTCTACCCATTGCAAACCAGCCCGCAAGCTGTGTGACTAACTTCACTTCTTTAACGTCTCAGTGAGAAAGGTTACACACACTTCTTTAATGTCTCAGTGTGAAAGACAACTAGACTTGTTTAACGTCTTTGTCCAAAGACTACAATGGTCGTTTGATTCGATTCAGTCAACTATTCTGTTTAAGCTCCCTGCTCTCATATGTGAGTGAATCTGTGTGTGAGAAGTATACAGTGTAAGCTCTCTCTCTCAAGTGTATTCTCACACCCTGGAAAGTGCTCCTAGATCGAGCTGGTTGTTCATTGTCTTTCCAGGTTCAGTGTTGTGCATTTTTCGGACTTCTTCATTTTGGCATGCACAACACTGTTACGACTTCATTCTTCTCAGCGCTCCTTCAAATCGCTGCATGTGCTCTGTTTTATAGCCTTGCATGGAAATTTGTCCGTTGGACACAAAGTAGTAGACGTTGAAAGGTCTTCTGACACTGTTGTGCTTTGCGTCCTTTGTCAATAAATACGTTGCAGGCTTTTCTTCACTTTAATCACGTGAGCACTGTTCTGAGAAGACAATACAAGCAAGTCGATTTGAATATTAGACATTGTTTGTCGTTTAGCATTGTATTCAAATCTCCTTGCTCGTAGATTTGATAGCATCTATCCTTCCATCTAGCTGGTTTGTCCTTAACCAGCTTGCCATCTTGTTCAACAATCTGATCTGCATCGAGCTGGTCTTGTTCGAGCTGGTTGCTTCTTCAAGCCATTCAAAGATCTCTTCTTCTCCTCTAGTTTGCAACCGCTCTTGAGCAACTCTTCTAATTTGCTCTTGTCAGCTGATCTTCTTTGAGCTGACCTTCATCATCTTCAGAGCTTCTTTCACGATCTGCTCCTGAAGATTATGCCCAGCTGGTTTGTCCTTAACCAGCTGGTTTTAGTCTGCTCCTTTATCTAGCAGACACTGCTTTTGTAGCTATTCCCTCAAGCTGTTTTCTTAGGTGACCATCTTGAGTTGGAGAGACTACTCGAGTGCCCCACCAGCATGCAGATTCTTTCTCGTCCCACTTGATTACTGCTCTTGTATACGGATTCGCACTCAATCACTGCTCTTGTACACTGCACTTGAGCTATTCTGTACTTGAGCATTCTGCGCTTCAACTCTGCACTTCTTCTCTGCTCTTGATTCTGCGCTTGAACTGCTCTTCACACTCTGCGCTTGATCTTAGTGCTGCTCCAACATCTAGCTGATGAAACAGCTTGATGTTCCCTGCACTTCTGGAGGTAAACTGCCGAACCAGTTTGGGCGTCCCCTTACTGTTCCAGCTAGATATCTTCGATCAGTCCATCTCAGGCGTCCCCTCACTGTCCTAGATTGGATATCTTCACATCTACTCCAGTCTAAGCAAGCTGCGTATGTCAAGTAGAGCGTTAGTACAATAGAAGCAGATTTTGTGTGAATCAAAACTTAGATTCTGATCTATAAACACAGATCCAACAGTGAGTATTGGTCAGCGCTGGTGATCGCGCTCACGCTCAGTTGTGGTGATAGAATCTGATATCGCAGGTGTTCAGATGTGAGCCAGCGTGTTTCTGTATCGAGTAGCTAAGCTACGTCGTTTGGATTAGTTGGAACGACAGCGTTTTGGTTTAGCGGGCGAGATTCAGATTCGAGTAGCATTGGTCTTCAGATTTAGATAAGATCTGAGTGTTTGTGATGCGATGCTGTTTAGCATTTCAGATTTGAGTAGCGGGTGACGTGTCCAGATGCGAAAGTAGACTCTATGCGACGTCGTTTGGTTAAGTCAGGATCTGTTTTAGCGTACAGTCAGATCTGATGTGAGATTCAGATCCGAGTGGGAAATCAGTTCTGAGACTTAAGTGTCGGTGGGTTCTGTTCATCAGATTTGAGCATATTTGACCTTTTAAATAGAAGACTTTGCCTTCGTTCTTTATTATTCAGCTTTGACACTTAGAATATTTCCCGATAGCGAATCCTGTCGCGATACCCTAGCTACTGTTCACCGAACCTTATCTTCTCCGATTGTTGATGGAGACAAGAGTGGTAGCGTTGGACTCCTCTTGTCAAGACGATTCTTCTCATACCTCTTTCGCAGGCTTGGGATTAGCTGGAGGTGGATCGCGAAGACATCTCCCTTGTGTAGTCTGTTAGCATAAGTGTGGCTTTGCTTCTGCCGTTCAGGTAGCTCGTTGGATAAGTGCTAAGATCCTACCTTGTGCTTTGTTTAGAGCCTTCTGTTGTGTTAGAGGGTATGGTAGTTTTGGTTGAGCTCGTAGCCCCCAATTCGTAGTTTTTGTGCTACTATTCCTGAGCTAGTATCTATGTTTGGCTTAGCAGGTGTGAGATCTGTATTGCTCGGGACTTCGTTGTAGTAATTGTAGCTCAGAAGACTTGAGGTACGGATGTGAGCTTGTTTTACAGCCTTGGATTGAGCATGGGTGATTATGATTGCTGCTGTGTATGACTTGCCTTGTTGCATCTGTTTTGTGTTAGCTGAATTACCTGTTGCATACACGCGTTATTGCATATTGAGCTCAGATCTTGTTTAGCTGTGCCTTGTTGTATTGATCTGTGTGTACCAGGATGCCTGTTTTAGAGGCCGAGCGGGTAACTCCCATCACCCTCACCTCCCAGCTGGGATCTGTTAGCCACTATGAGCGGAGTGGGTAGCTCCCACACCTCATGAGTTGGGCAACAACAGGTTGAGCTATGTTCTGCATCTGGTACAATGTGCTGAGACGAGTGGGTAGCTCTCATATACTCACAAACCCCATGATCTGTTAGCCACTATGAGCGGATGGGTAGCTCCCACACCTCATGATTGGGCAACAACAGGTTGAGCTATGTTCTGCATCTGGTACAATGTGCTGAGACGAGTGGGTAGCTCTCATATACTCACAAACCCCATGGCCACCAGTGCTCAGTTGCTCTGTTGTTGTTGTTGAGCTGTTCTAGAGATTCCTTTGGCCCCCTGTTTTTGGTTGTAGCCTTAGCTCACGCATAGCATTTGCATATTACTTGTTGCATTCCATTAGCTGTTTTATGCTGCTCTACGTACTGGGGTTTGACCCCATGTCCCTCTGGGGAATGGTTTTTTGCCTGCCTGTTTGTTGTTCAGGTTTCCCAGGTTATTCAGCTTGTCGTGGAGTTGACCCAGCTGGAGGTGCCTCAGGAGGTGGTTAGAGTGTCCCAGTTAGCGTATAGCATACATGTATTAGTACTGGCAGCCGGGGAATGCCCTGTTCTTGGTTGTATCCAGTTGTAGTCTAGTGTTCTTGTATTTGATATATGTTGTACTGTTGTACTGTGTGATTGTAAACTGAGATATTTTGAGTATTGCAGTATTTTGAATTATGTTATCTTTCAGTCAGGCCAAAAGCGAAAATTTTAACCACTATTTTATTGCTTCTGCTTCTGTTTGCGTGGTTTAACTCTAAGTTGAGCACGAGGCCTGACAGTTATAACACCAACTGATAGGATCGATTAAAGAACATCACATAGTTTAGAAAATGGATGAATAAACTCTTTTCTAAATTTTGCTTTTTAAAAACTATTTTGAGAATCAGCTCGACTAAGAACTGATTCAAAACTCAATATGTTCTGTTCTCTTGAGAAATAAAATAATTATGTGAAAAATCTAAGTTTAACAATGGATTTAAAATGCAGATGTATGCAAACTAAAATGTAAAACAGATTGGACACGAGATTTATTTATGGAATTTCGAAGCAACGCTTGTATGTCTCCCTTCTTACACAACTGGAAGGATTTTCACTAGTAGGTTTTGAATACGATACATAGTATCCTAAACCACTCAATCAGACAACAGCCGAATTGATATCCTAGTCTCACTCTTAGACAGCACGCAAGCTGTGAAATCACAATACAGTACGTAGGCTGTGTATACAAGTTTTAAAAGGGTTTTTGAAGATTCAAATCAAAAAAATGAAAAAAGTATCTTCTATGGAAGATGAGAGAAAGCAATTGTTGTAGCTCGAAATTGTTTCGTTCTGAATCATCATCGTGCTTCTCTCTGATGCTTGTTCTTTCTTTTATACTCTTACGATTCAAATGATAATAAATGTATCCGGTAGACTCAATTTTTGAATCCATATCCATATATTTAATGAGCATTTATTGATCGTCCTTTGGATCGTACATCTCCAATAAATGTTTCTCCAAATAGCAAATCTTATTTACGGCTAGACTCTGACATATCTGATATAGCTGAAAAGAATTTCCGGTACGTCGCTTTTGTCAAGTCATTGCCTCAAAAAATGCTCTTTCTCTTTCCTATTATTATCTGATCTGAGAGCTCCACTAACTCGGTTTTGCTCTTGAACTAATTCAAAGCTCCGTTTTGATCTGATCTGAATTTCTCTTCTACTCTAATCTGATTTGTATTTAAAGACGAAGTTGTCCTTACTTATCTAATATATTTTGAACTGATCCAGGAACTGAAGACACTTGGTGGAACCTGCTATGATATGTATGTTGGATGCAGCGGTGGATCCGAATCCCGCTCCCTGGGCGCAGCGGAAGAATTAAAAATTTAGGAGCCCGGAAACGGTCAATACACCTATATAATAATTCAAAAATTCATAGGATGTTTAGAATATACATGTCTGGCGACTAGGCGCCTGGCTCCGACTATTTCTCAAATGGAAATAGCACTTCTTTGGTTGATCCTAATCAGGTCCACGACCGGTTTCCAATTCCTTCATTGGAATGCACTAGAATCCCAACGAATATTCGCGAGCAGAACCTTCTCGCCAGGACGATCGCAGCGAAGTGTGACGCCGGTGGCGGCGGGAGGAGGGAGAGGAGGAGAGGGGAGAATTCGCTAAATAGCTTTTGTTGTTGTGTGTTTTTCTTTTGCCATATTTATAGATTGAGTGAAAGAGTTTGATGTAAACAAAACTGTGAACATTCGTTTCAAGTAGAACTGTGAACATTCGTTTCAAGTAGAACTGTGAACATTCGGTTCAACTCGAACTGTGAACATTCGATTCGACTCCCTCGATTGTGGTCTCATCATAATCCCGATCGATTATCAGATATCACCGATGCGCTCAGTTTACAAAACTGATCATTATGATGCAAAATCAAATTTTCGGACAACTAAATCTATATATGACAGGTTTTACTCTCATTAGCTAAATATGGAAGTCATACTCCCATAGCTACTTTTGGGAAGTCATACTCCCAACCTTCCTTCTACTATACTCAACACTTTGAGTACCATATCCTTGTCTGCACGGGAATTGGTAAACCAGTACATTGTGTGATCCTCAATGGTTCAGGGATACAGCTAACCGTGGGCTCACAACTCATTGTGAATCAGAAAACACATTTTTTTTATCCACCCACGGACCATGGTAAAGCGCCTAGCAACATCACCCCATGATCCCCTAGGTATCACTGATAGTACCTGCAAGAACCAGTCGGTCATGGTTAGCGTATAGTACGGTCCTTTCAACTCATATATCCCGATCGAATCACGATCATTGGTAAATCGAGAGTCGTTAGAGATTCGATAGCCATGCATACATCTTGGAGATTAGAATAGCGACATCGCGAGTGCTACCAGGTAAACTCATTTACACTGAAGCACAAGAGTACTCTGGCCAGAGATTTGTCACACTATTATCTCCTCAGATAGCATAGGATATCCTCCCACTAGGGCGAGCGGTGAATCCTCGACAACAAAGCATCGAATCCACATGCTTCGTGACCTCACCCAATCTCGACACCTGATGACCCTCACGGAGTCGGTAAACGAGTCAAAGTGAGGCGACTAATCATGTAGAGTCTCAATGATGTTTCGAGTAGTAAGGACTAATCCATACAACCAATACCTCGAACTCTCCACTCGACAAATGGTAACCACTTGAAGAATGCGAACGTAGGGTAGCTCGATAGTTCGTCAGGCAAACCATCCATTTGCATGCTTAGAACATCACAATGTTCCCTACCAATGAAACGTGGTACTTCACATCGCAGATGCTAGTTTCAAACTCGGTGGCTTTATCCTCATTTTGACGGCCCAATCGACTAGGAACAAGTTCAGAATACACAGTGACTATTAGATGTGGTTCATGATAGCCATCATATCCACTATCACATCTAACATACAATATGGTGCATTCTAGGTCTTTATCCAACAAAATTGTTAACATTATAAAATAATGATGATAAAGAATGCCATACATAAAATGCGAATTTCATAAAAAAAGATTGTTTTACACAAAGAGTTATCAAAAGCCCACACGCCACAAGTTGGCTAGTTGGGCACCTACTCTAACAATCTTCCACTTGCCCTAAAGCCAACTACTCATAATGCGTAGTCCCATTGCTTGGCAATGTTGTTCAAACAACGGGCCTGGCAACGTTAAAGGGAGTTCCAACTAACTCACAGCAAGTGTCAATGACGTGTACATCAATGTTGAGTTGTGATGGACGGTCCCCTTAATGTCCCCAATAATATGAGCCAACGTTAAAGGGAGTTCCAACCAACTCACAGCAAGTGTCAATGACGTGTACAGCTTTCCGACATACAGAACCCCCTCAACAATATCAGCCGGACTATGTATGCAGGTAGCATCGCGTACACCCATTGTTGATGGAAGGTAGGAAATTTTAAACAATATTTAAATCCCCTTAGCTTATTGAATTAACTTTTAATCTTGATATAAATTTTAAATCAAATTTAAAATGAGGGATTTTAATTTTGAAATTTGGTCTCAATAATTTTAAATCAAATTAAAAAAATGCGGATTCAACAGATATATATCACATATATAATTGGGATGATCGATGAGCGAGAGCTATGCGATCCGTGGTTGCCAAACACGGATCTAGGTTCAATCCTAGGTGACATGCAGTATGCAAATGCAATCCTATTACATAAGCTTCCAGTTTTATAAGTCTTTGGTCTTCAATATATTTGATCATCATCTCCACCATCTTCAAAATTATCCTCCCACTAAGTCTAATATTTACATTTAAATAACCATGACAAATAGGGATATATTTTAAAGGGGTGGGAACGGGCCATAAATCAGGCCCACTTTGAATTGATTTCAACAATATTACAACCAAAATTGAAAAACCTAGCATACACCTAACATCCAACAAAATCATATTTTAAATATAAAATCATATTTTATAAATAAAATCTTATTTTGTTATTTTAATTGCATCAATTTTGGGCTTAAAACAATTTTAGACCCAATATCTCAAATTTTTCAACTTAATTTTGGTCCAACCAAAAAAGGCCCATTAGCAAGTATTGGCCCAAAAACAACTCGGGCCGCCCGGGAGAGGCTCGGAAAAACCTTAGAATTCAAAAACCGACGACGCATCTCCGGCTCGGAACCGGGCGGTGCGCCCCCCTGTGCGCAACGTGTGTGAATGGGGGGTGCGCACAGGGGGGCGGCCACAAGCGCGACCATCTCGCGCAGGTGGGGCGGCGGGTGTACGCACGCCGCCCGCACGCATGCTGCATGCTGTGCGCGCCCCTGTGCGCAACGTTTGCGCACGGGGGAGCGTCCAGTTCGCGCAGGTGGGGCGGTGGTGTGCGCACATTCTTGCGCACTGTGCGCGCACGGTTATCGGCTGGCTGGCGCTGTGCGCGCAACGCCCGCCGCACCGTGTGCGCACTGGATGCGGGCGCGTATCTCGCGATGCCCGCCGAGATTTGCGTGCGGCAGGGTGCGGCCGGAAATTTTTTTTTTTAAAAAACGAGATTTGATGCAATTCAGGCAGAATAAGGTGCATTGACAGATCCGAGCCAAAGCTCTGATACCACTGTTGGGCGCAGCAGCGGATTCGGATCCTGTTCCCGGCGCGCAGCGGAAGAATTAAAAATTTAGGAGCCCGGGAACGGTCAATACATCTATATAATAATTCAAACATTAATAGGATATTTAGAATATACCTGTCTGACGACTAGGCGCCTGGCTCCGACTATTTCTCAAATGGAAATAGCACTTCTTTGGTTGCTCCTAATCAGGTCTAGGACCGGTTTTCAATTCCTTCATTGGAATGAACTAGAATCCCAATGAATATTTCGCGAGCAGAACCACCTTTCCAGGATGATTGCAGCGAAGTGCGACGGCGGTGGTGGCGGGAGGAGGGAGAGGAGGAGAGAGGGAGAATTTGCTGAATAGCTTTTGTTGTTGTGTTTTTCTTTCTCCCTTCATGCCATATTTATAGATTGAGGGAAAGAGTTTGATGTAAACAAAACTATGAACATTCGTTTCAAGTAGAACTGTGAACATTCGTTTCAAGTAGAACTGTGAACATTCGGTTCAACTCAAACTGTGAACATTCGGTTCAACTCGAACTGTGAACATTCGGTTCAACTCGAACTGTGAACATTCGGTTCGACTCCCTCGATTATGATCTCATCATAATCCCGATCGATGATCAGATATCACCGATGTGCTCAGTTTACAAAACTGATCATTATGATATAAAATCAAATTACCACTAAATCTATATATGACAGGTTTTACTCTCATTAGCTAAATATGGAAGTCCTACTCCCTTAGCTACTTTTGGGAAGTCATACTCCCAACCTTCCTCCTACTATACTCAACACTTTGAGTACCATATCCTTGTCTGCACGGGAATTGGTAAACCAGTACACTGTGTGATCCTCAATGGTTCATGGAGACAACTAGTCGTGGGCTCACAACTCATTGTGAATCAGAAAACACATTTTTCTGATCTACCCATCGGACCATGGTGAAGCGCCTAGCAACATCGTCCCATGATCCCCTAGGTATCACTGATAGTGCCTGCAAGAACCAGTCGGTCATGGTTAGCGTATAGTACAATCCTTTCAACTCATATATCCCGATCGAATCAACGACCATTGGTAAATCGAGAGTCGTTAGAGATTCGATAGCCATGCATACATCTTCGAGATCAGAATAGCGACATCACGAGTGCTACCAGGTAAACTCATTTACACTGAAGCACAAGAGTACTCTGGCCAGATATTTGTCACACTATTATCTCCTCAGATAGCATAGGATATCCTCGCACTAGGGCGAGCGGTGAATCCTCGACAACAAAGTATCGACTCCACATGCTTCGTGACCTCACCCAATCTCGACACCTGATGGCCCTCAAGAAGTCGGTAAACGAGTCAAAGTGAGGCGACTAATCATGTAGAGTCTCAATGATGTTTCGAGTAGTAAGGACTAATCCATACAACCAATACCTCGGACTCTCCACTCGAGAAATGGTAACCACTTGAAGAATCCGAACAAAGGTAGCTCGATAGTTCTCCAGGCAAACCATCCATCTGCATGCTCAGAACATCACAATGTTCCCTACCAATGAAACATGGTACTTCACATCGCATATGCTAGTCTCAAACTCGGGCGGCCTTATCCTCATTTTGACGGCCCAATCGACTAGGAACAAGTTCAGAATACACAGTGACTATTAGATGTGTTTCATGATAGCCATCATATCCACTATCACATCTAGCATATACTACGGTGCATTCTAGGTCTTTATCCAACACAATTGTTAACATTATAAAATAATGATGATAAATAATGCCATATATAAAATGCGAATTTCATAAACAAAGATTGTTTTACACAAAGAGTCATCAAAATCTCACACGCCACAAGTTGGCTAGTTGGGCACCTACTCTAACAATGTAATCTATTCATGAAGCTCCACCCATCTCTGATCTATTTGCCCTTCTGAATTGATCATAAGACTAAGTTGCCCTTACTTAGCCTGATTAAGTTTGTTGCATTCCTACTCCTGATTTGATCTAATAGCCTCTGTGCTGATTATTTTTCCACCAAAACTTGAATATTTCCCAATAATTTTCCCCTTTTTGGTGATAACAAAACCTAGAGCTGAAGGCATTGAAGAATTTCTCTTTAAAATCTGAAGACGTTGAATAATTTTCTCTTTAAAATATCCTCATCAGCAACTAAGCTAAGGCTATGCTCAAACAAACCGAGATCAATGAAATTATATTATTGTCCGCGCAACACTGGAGCTTTGCAAAATAGTAGATGTAACTTCTTCCAATAAGACGCTGAGTGATAACATATAGAGATGCATGGATCCTAATATGAATTGTGGAGCATCAAATCTCTTGTTGAGGGTGCAAGTACGTCAACCCTATAAGCCGAGATCTACTGTCAGGCCTCGTGCTCAAATCAGAGATAAAAACATACAAACACATGCGGAAGCTACTAAAAAGCGAGTAAAATTTTTGCTTTTTGCCTAACGGTTTAAAACAATATAATTTAAAATAATACGATACTCAAAATACATCCCAGTTTAAGAAATCAACAAAACAACACAATCAGTATAGCATACGAATACAAGTATCAGACTCCAACCACTGGATACAACAACGAAGCGCAGGGCATCCCCTGGATAACTCAACTGATACATATAGATATGCTATACGCAACTGGGACACGCTAACCACCTCCTGGGGCACCACCAGCTGGGTTAAAACCACGACCAGCTGTCAAACCTTGGTTCCCTGAAAACAACACAAACAAGGAAAGCAACCAAGCCCCAGAGGGACATGGGGTCAAACCCCAGTATGGAGAGCAAATGAAACAGCTAAAGAAAGGCATAAGATAAAATGCAGATACTATGCGCACATTCAAGGCTACCACCGAACGTCGGGAGCCAAAGAATTCCGACAGCTGCTCAATGATCGAAATCAGGTGCCATAATATGAGGTGTGAGAGCTACTCACTCAAACAAGGAAAGACAACCAAGCCCCAGAGGGACATGGGGTCAAACCCCAGTATGGAGAGCAAATGAAACAGCTAAAGAAAGGCATAAGATAAAATGCAGATACTATGCGCACATTCAAGGCTACCACCGAACGTCGGGAGCCAAAGAATTCCGACAGCTGCTCAATGATCGAAATCAGGTGCCATAATATGAGGTGTGAGAGCTACTCACTCCGCCCATATACATACTCAACTTGCGGTCACCCAACCCATAAGGTGTGAGAGCTACTCACTCCGCTCATGGTGGCCAATCACACCAGCAGGGAGAAAGCACGTGAGGTGTGGGAGCTACCCACTCCGCCCATAATTCTGCACCTTAACACATACAATTCAGGCAGTACAAGGCGTGGCAATAAAAGAGATCTGAATGCACAATGATAATGAGTGTATGCAATTAACAGCAGGCAGCAACAATGCTCAACATACATGAAACAACAAACAGCAATCACTACACATATCCACGCCAGATCTCACACATTATCTCTGCCAATTTCCAAGCTATGACAAGCTCAAATCCGTACCTTAATTTGCACAACGATTACCACAAATACAGGCCCGAGAGATCTGAGTCCAACACCTGCTAAACACACGCACAAGCAGGTTTCAGGGAAACGCTAACAGGAACTCACGGCCAATCACAAAATTTCACGGCTGGGAATTAAACACTCAAACCAGCAATTACTCTTCCTAAAACATCTTAACAGGAGCTTAAGCTAAGGCTAGAACCAAGATCTCATCGAATAAAACGGAGTTCTACCTGAACCACGCAACGCACGAACAAAACAGCAACTTCGTGCTTTCGCTCCAGCCAACGACAGCCTCCTAAAGTAGTATAGGAAGAAAGAGCTCTTCGAGAGGAGTCCAACTCTACCTCGAACGTGAAAAATGGTGGCCGAAAACGATGGGAATCGCCGGATAAAATCAACGGTGAACAGTACCCGAGGGTTTGAGAAACAGAGAACGAAAGTCGGGTAAATTTGCTAAGTATGGGATCTGGTGAAATAATAGAAGACCACGCTTCTAACATATAAATAGCCGCGAGAAATCTGGTTAAAAATAGGCACCGACATAAACAGATCTCACAGCCATACAACGCATGCGCTACTTGCTCAAAACTCCACGGTGAAATCTGAAATGTTAACGCTAGTGAAGTCTGAAGGCTATTGCTCATCGCTAGAGAAATCTGGAAGCCAACGCTAAAAGCTGGAAATGCTAACTCTACCGCGGAGAAGTCTGAACGCTAATACCAACGCTGGAAATAACGCTCATGCTAAAACGGCGTCGCACAGCGCCCCGGGTGACATCTGAATGCTAGCGCTAAAAGCTGGACGCTGAAATCTGGTCAATCGAACACACATTACCCAAAACAGATCTCTCCCTCCAGCGTTCACCAAACGACACCGTAACCACTTATCCAAACGACATCGTTTAGCCCTCAAAACAAAAACACGTGGGCAGATCTCTACTTCAGATTCTAGCGCTAAATACCAACCAGATCTCTCCTAAACGAGACTACCAGATCTCACAAAAACGACGGCGTTTCCTTTCCTACGCTACAAAACACGCTGTGCAAAAACAAAGGCACCAGCGATCAGATTTCTCAAGAAACCCGAACAGCTTTCACCAAAATCGAGCAGACCTCTCAAAACCAGATTTCTCACTCGAAATCTCGAAAATATCAAAATTTCCAGAATTGCTTAAAATGTGGAATCTGATCCGAAAATACCAACCAAACTTCCAAACAGAGATCTGAACCACCAAAAAACTCTAAAACCGATTAATTCAACAATTAATCTCAAATAACTTTTCAGGTCTCACATTTCTTCCCCACTAAAAAGGATTTCTTCCTCGAAATCGAACAACAATTCTGATACAAAACACAGTAACAAATCACAAAACAGGAATTTGCCTAACACATGACCAAGAGTTCAAGATTACTGAGCAAACAATTTACAACAACTAGGGAAGAAATACAACCAAAAGCTACGAATTACAGGAAATTTAGCTCAATGGCTACTCAAACAGATGCGGCCACTCGCGATGCATCTTTTCTTCCAGCTCCCAAGTAGCTTCTTCGCTTCCATGTTTGCCCACTGCACCATTACCAACGGAATGGTCTTATTCCTCAACTGTTTCTCTTTTCTGCCAAGGATATGCAAGGGATATTCTTGATAACTCAACGTCTGATCTAGCTCCAATTCGTCAGTCCTAAGCACATGAGACGGATCTGGCTCATACTTCCTCAACATGGAAACATGAAAGACGTCTTGTAGAGAAGACAACTCTGGCGGAAACAACAGCCGATACGCTAAAGGGCCAATCCTCTCAACAATCTCATACGGTCCGACGTAACGAGGGGCTAAATTTCCCTTGCGTCCAAAGCGCATAACACTACGAAACGGAGAAACTTTGAGAAATCAACGATCACCAACCTGAAACTCAAGAGGTCGACGCCTCTATTGCATAACTGGCTTCGCGATCCTGGGCAGCTTTCATTCGCTGTCTAATAGATCCACATGATCTTTCATTTGCTGCACAAGTCAGGGG
>KV011895.1:232452-246172 GCA_001598015.1 Dorcoceras hygrometricum
CTCATCGCCAATCTGGTACCCAAAGCTGTTTGCAAACTCTTCCAAAACCTGGAAGTAAACCTCGGATCTCGGTCGGAAACGATCGAAACGGGCACACCATGCAGTCTAACAACAAAATCAACGTACAGCTTCGCCATCTTCTTCAACGAGAAGGTCATCCAATAGGGAATAAAATGTGCAGACTTCGACAGTCGGTCTATAACCACCCAAATAGCATCGCATCCTCTGCTGGTACGAGGCAGATGAGTCACGAAATCCATCGCTATGTGCTCCCAATTCCATTGGGGCACTTCTAAACTCTGCAACAGACCACCAGGTCTCATCCTTTCGGCCTTCACCATCTGACAGTTCAAACAACGTGCAAACCAGCAACATCGCTCTTTAGGCCATCCCACCAAAAGTGCGGCTTCAAATCATGGTACATCTTCCGTGCACCAGGATGAACACTATGTCTGCTACAGTGCGCTTCCCGAAGGATCTCCTCCTTCAAATCAATCAAATTGGGCACAACCAACCTGCCCCGGAAACACAAACAACCATCGGAAAAGACAGAATAATCTTCAAGTTCGCCAGCCCTGACCTTCAACTTCAACTCGTGGATAGACGGATCAGTCTTCTGAGCTGCTCGAATACTAGAAACAATATGCGGCTCCACTTGAAAAGATGAAACCACGACGCAATCCTCAGCCGGGTAGAATCTCCAATCCGTAGTGTTAAGATGCTCTTGATCCTTAGAGATGTACAACGATGCAAGCATCTCACTAGCCTTCCTGCTCAAAGCATCGGCCACTACGTTCGACTTTCCAGGCTGGTACTTAATCTCACAATCAAAGTCCTTTAGCAACTCCATCCACCGACGTTGTCTCATGTTCAGGTCAGGCTGCGAAAACAGATACTGCAAACTTTTGTGGTCCGAGTACACCACAAACTGCTCACCATACAGGTAGTGACGCCAGATCTTCAACGCAAAGACCACGGCTGCTAACTCAAAATCATGGACTGGATAACGAGTCTCATATGGTTTCAACTGTCGCGAGGCATACACAATGACTCGACCATTCTGCATCAAAACACAGCCCAGTCCATTGAGCGAAGCGTCAGAACAAACAACGAACCCACCTGTTCCGGACGGCAGAGCCAACACAGGCGCAGTAGTCAGTTTCTCTTTAAGCAGTTGAAAGGCATTCTCGCACTGCTCAGTCCAAACAAAACGCTTGTCCTTCTGAGTCAATTGAGTCATCGGCTTTGCTATACTAGAGAATCCCTCAATAAAGCGACGATAATAGCCAGCCAAACCCAAGAAACGCCGAATCTCGGAAACATTCCTGGGATGCTCCCAGTTCAGAACGGCATCAACCTTACTAGAATCTACAGAAATCCCCTCGGCTGAATCACATGCCCCAAGAATACAACGTGATCCAACCAGAACTCGCACTTGGAGAACTTATCATACAACTGCTGTTCTCTCAACGTCTGAAGGACAATACGCAAATGCTCCTTGTGCTCCAAAGGAGTCTTCGAATAGACTAAGATGTCGTCGATGAACACGATCACAAACTGATCGATGAACTCTCTAAAAACCCGGTTCATCAGATCCATAAAGACTGCAGGGGTATTAGTCAATCCGAACGGCATCACCAGAAACTCATAATGCCCGTACCTCATACGAAAAGCAGTCTTCGCGACATCTTGATCTCTCACCCTCAGCTGATGGTACCCTGAACGAAGATCAATCTTAGAATACACCGCAGAACCTTGTAACTGATCAAACAGATCATCGATTCTCGGCAACGGGTACTTGTTCTTGACAGTTGCTTTGTTCAGCTGACGAAAATAAATGTACATCCGCATTGAGCCATTCTTCTTCTTTACAAATAAAATGGGCGCTCCCCACGGTGACATACTAGGACGGAACTTTCTCAGCAAATCATCTAACTGCACCTTGAGCTCTCTCAACTCCACAGGCGCCAGACGATACGGGGCACGCGAAATCGGAGATGTGCCAGGCACGAACTCTATGCTGAAGTCTATTTCCCGCCTCGGAGGAAAACCAGGAATCTCTTCCGGAAACACATCCGGGAAATGTCGCACCACGGGAACATCACTGAGCTGAACACGGGAAGAAGAAGACGCATCCAAAGCATAGATCATAAAGCCAGCATTCCCCAAAGATAACAAGCTAAATGAAACGTCCCTCTAACTACTACTGTTAAACCAATCATTTTAAAAGGATTTCTAATGAGGAAAAAGACTGGATAAGTTTTTTTTTTTTTCAAAGCAGCTAATAACTCCCATTCACATATGACTTTAAAATTAATTTAAAATAAAGCGTAGCAACTAGATAAAAAATATAAATGAATACTCGAAACTCCTCACAAAATAAAGGTTTTAAAATCTGCGCGATAATTGAAAATCAAGCTAGGTCATCAAACTCTGTCCAAGAAAATAAAACAACTTAAAAACAATGTATTTTTCCGATCAAAACATCACTGTCAAACTCAAGCGGAAAAACGCAGGTCGTTGGGTAAGTGCCAAGCTCGACTGCAGCCCGCTCAGGAATCCTGCCCCTCGATCTCAAACTCAGCCTCATCTGCATCCAACAAGCATAGTGAGTCTAAAGACTCAACAAGTACAAAACAGGAATAACGAATAATAAATTATACATACACATGGAAATAAAATAGTCCTACTTAAAATAATTTTCTTTCTGAAATTTAAAAGCATAAACGTATAAATCATCAATAACGTTAAAACATTTGCATGCATAAAATAAAATTTGATAAAACATTTTTCCTCGTGAATTCCGTTCCTCGACTGTGGTCCCTCAACCTCAAGTTGCTTGATCAAGCTAATAAACACTAGTACTAGGTTGGAAAGGCACTCCAGTACTCATCCGGAGCCCAGACCCGTCAGTTGGAAAGGCACTTCAGTACTTATCTGAAGCCCAGACCCGTCATTTTGATATGGCAAACGGAACGTCTCCCGACCCCATATCCGTCATAGAAAAACCACAATCAAGTCTCATCATTCAAAATTTTATTTTCCTCATTCATGCCTCAAAATAATTCCTAAAAATTCCTCAAAAAGTTTATTTACTTAAATCATAACCTTATGCTCATAAAAAATTTTATAAACGTCAACAATGGCATAAAGTAGTCAAACATCCTGAATTTATAATTTTTAGAGATTTTATACCATAATTAAATTCCGAAAATTCCATAAATCACAAAAATGCTAAAAATGCTTAAAATCAACTGGAATCAAGCTTAAAACATCAAATAAAACAATTCACGAATTTTGGCAGCCCCTAAGACTCAAATTCCCAACTTTCTCGAAAATACCTCGAAAAGACTCATTCTGCCACAATCAAGTCTCATCATTCAAAATTTTATTTTCCTCATTCATGACCTCAAAATAATTCCTAAAAATTCCTCAAAAAGTTTATTTACTTAAATCATAACCTTATGCTACATAAAAAATTTTATAAACGTCAACAATGGCATAAAGTAGTCAAACATCCTGAATTTATAATTTTTAGAGATTTTATACCATAATTAAATTCCGAAAATTCCATAAATCACAAAAATGCTAAAAATGCTTAAAATCAACTGGAATCAAGCTTAAAACATCAAATAAAACAATTCACGAATTTTGGCAGCCCCTAAGACTCAAATTCCCAACTTTCTCGAAAATACCTCGAAAAGACTCATTCTGCGCGACAAAACCGTAAAAATCATGTAAAATTCGTTTCTAAACCAAATGACCTCAAACCTGAACCCACGTAAGCCTAACTTGACGTACTTGACTTTGGAACAAAGAAATCTCAAAAATAGTTACGGACGCGACCAATCCGACGTCTGCAACCACGCTGGTCGCGCACAGGGGGCAAACCAGCCTAGGTGCTGTCAATATCTCTAAACCGACCACTTATTTCGACCCAAGGGCACGACCAGACACTATACCAGACCCCAAACGACCCCTGTACCTTCTCATAACCCTCTTGGACTCAACCCTTGGCCACAAACGAACCAAGCTCACTCAAACCCTAACTACACACCTTCCATGAAAACTCAACAACGCAACAGCCCCCTTCACGCGGCCCCTCGTCTAACAAGGCCTCAAGGGCTCGGCCTGCTCTATCCATGGGCCTTTCCCAGCCACACCTAGACCGTGCATGCTCACCCGAAGCCAAAGGAACCAAGGAGAAGCCGTGACATTCCATCCATGGCCGATCTTGTTAGAGTAAAACTTTGACAATTGTAGAAGATAAAAGAAGAGACACACGGTAAGAACAAACTTTCTTAATATTGATGATTACAGAACATAAAGTGCACTTAATGACAAGGGAATAAGCTGAATAAATAGCAAAACTAGAATAACTAAATACCTAAAAAATAGGGACCACTAATGACAGTTCCTATAATCAAGCAACTTACTACAGACAACAATCAAGACCATTTCCTCCTAGCCGTTGGGTGAGTTTAACTGTTTGGGGAGTCCTAACTGTTGGGGGAGTTTAGCTGTTTGGGGAGTTTGAATCACATTCGTAACACCCATTGATGTTCTTGAGTCTCCTTGCCTATATGTTATGTTATGTTTAGTGTTCATGTTTAAAACGATTTATACATGTTCAAAGGAAAGAAGATGGGTTCGAAAATAATGTTTTGATGTTTATGATGCTTCCAAAATGTTTTCCAGAAAGTTTATGACGTTTTAAAATGCTGAGAATTCGAGTTTATTCCCAGAATGTTTATGAATGTTGTTCAATTTAGTAGTTGTAATATCAGAATTTGATAACGGTGTAATCGGTAGTTGCTAGTCGAACCATTATGAAGTTTGGTTTGATAGGCAACGGCTGATAGCATAGTTGTTGTTTTGATATTACATATATCCAGTTTTATTCTAGCAGTTGCAATTCCTTGTTAAAATCCAGCAGATGTGTTGTTTTCGTTAATTCAGCAGATGCACTGTTCATCAGCAGATGCATATTTGTTATTAAAATCCAGTAGATGTACTGTTCATCAGCAGATGCATTTTATTGTCAAATTTCAGCAGTTGCAATATTTGTTTCTAAAGTACTGTTCATTGCGACTGGTTATCCCTTGCGTTTGGTTTCTACTGTTCATTTCAGCTGGTATTAGTCTTGCGACTGATACTGTTCATTGCGACTGGTTGTTAATATTTTTCCTGCGGCTGGTCGATATGTTAACGACGCCGTTTCATTTAAAGCGTACCTTGCGGCTGGTTTCTTTTAGTAAAAATCCTTGCGTCTGGTTTTACATATGTTAGCGTTTTCTTGCGACTGGTCGTTTAACACTTTTCTTCCGGCTGGTTGACGCGCTAACGACGTCGTTTCATTTAATATGTTTAAAAACAAAGCCCTTGAAGCTGGTTTTATTCATTTCGACTGGTTCCTCTTGCGACTGGTCTCATGTCAATGATTATGTTTCCAAAAGCCGAACCCGATCTCAGTAAAATTCTAAAGTGGAAGCAAAAGTTTTAAAAACGATGGAACCCAAGGATTTTGAGAAAGAAGTTTTACGAAAGATGTTAAAGTAACAAAAGTTTATTTTAAGATTTATGGCAAAGATAACAAACGGTCATAGAGAGAAGGGTGAGCAGTTGTCTATATGTCGGTTGCCCCAATGTAAAGAAGCCAATGGCTAAGGCTGATATCAGTAGTCACTTGATCAGGTGCAACACGGACCTAAGGAGAGCTTCTGAGCCATAAATCTAAGGAAAATGATGTTAATGTTGAGATCTGGGTTATATTCCACTGTCTCCAAGTTTATGAATGTTTATGAAATGTTACGCATTGATGTTCCTTTAACGTATGAAATGATCAGATGTCCACCTGGTATTTGAACTTATTATTATTCAGGTTTTACTTGTTGAGCCACTAAATTCATTAGCTTTTAAAATGGTGCAGGTGCGACAGCTGAGGAGCGAACAGGTGGTGAAACGTGAATCAGCTGCTGGGTGATGTGTGTTTATCAATGGCCAACGTATTCCATGTCATAGCAGTCGTTGTTTTGTATCTAAGAAATACTGTATTGAAATCAATTACAACAGCTGTATATTCATGTAGAAACCCAGATGTTGTACTCGCAATTGCAAAGTTATATATATTAGACTCTGTTTTTCCGCAAACAAGTTTCAGCAGTTGGCGCGCAAATTAAGTGTTTGTTAGTTCTGCCTTTGTATTTCTATTTCTTTTAAAGTTATAAGGAATACAGCTTATAACAAATTATCTTTTAGCCCTTTTTTGTTTCGAAATTTTTATTTACCCAAATCTCGTGGCCCCGTTGGGTTCGGGTGTTACAACATGGTATCAGAGCGACGTTCCTGAGATAATCACACGCACCATCAGTTGGATCAAAGTTCATCGACTGTTCCTCTAAGTTGTGAGTTTATTTTCAGAGCATTGTCTTTTATTTTAGCATGTCTTGATAAATATATGTGGTGGATTGCGAGCTATAAAATATAAGATGGCAGGAAGAGGAAGAAACAGAAGAAGTATTCCTTTAGAAGAAACCGATAGTGATAATAATACTAATATCACTCAATTGTTACGACTGCTGGTAGAGCAAAATAACAGAGGCAATGGGCAATCTTCCAGCAGCAGGGGACCAAGTAATGATGATCCCCAGGAGAAGTTCAGACGACAGAAGCCTAAGGAATTTAGTGGTACTACTGATCCACTAATCGCTGAGAGCTATCAAATCGATGGAGGTTATTTTTGAGAACCTCCAGACGCCTGATTTAGATAGGCCCAGGTGCGCTATCTATATGTTAAGGGAAGATGCGATGATTTGGTGGGAAGGAGCCAAATTGTCTGTGGATCTGCTGAACCTAACTTGGGCAGATTTCAAGCAAGTATTCTTTGAACAATACTTCCCAGCTGGTAAAAGGTCTGAATTGAAGAGGGATTTCTTGACCCTTAAACAAGGAAGTTTAACTGTGCAAGAATATGCACGTGTATTTGAAAGAGGGTGCTACTTTGTGCCATTGATTGGGAGAGACCCAGAAGAGAAATTGAATCATTTCATTGAAGGATTGAAGCCTATGTTCAAAATGAATATTAGGCTATCGGTGCCAAGAACTTATAGAGAAGCAGTGGATAGAGCCCTGCAAATTGAAAGGGATTGGAAGGATCTTGACGAGGAAAGACAGCATAAGAGACAAGCCTTTCAGCAGAAGGATCAGAGGCCATTTAAGAAACAAAACAAGAGCCAGCAAAGGCCTCAGGAGCAAAAACCTCTGCTAGTTCAACCTATTAGTTCTGTTCCCGCTGGTAATAATAGGCCAGTGTGTCCTAAGTGCCAGAAATCTCATCCTAGACAATGCAAACTTGGACAAAATGTCTGTTATAAATGTGGGATGCCAGGACATATTATGAAGAATCGTCCAAAATCCAAGCAGCTGGTAACTAGTAGAGCCTACGTAATGACTGCTGATCAAGCCAATCCAGACTCGACAGTAGTTACAGGTGAAATTTCGATAGCTGGATTTCCTTCTCTGGATTTAATAGATTCAGGAGCTACGCATTCATTCATTGCGGCTGAATTTGTTAAGAAACTGCCTATCCAGCCGGAGCAAGTATTGGTAGGTTATTGTGTATCAGTACCTTCAGGAGAACAGCTGGTGTCTCATGAGCTGATTAGAAGTTTAGAGCTCAAACTTCAAGGACATAAGATTACTGCTGATTTGATTGTGTTTCCAATGCCAGAATTTGATATGATTTTGGGAATAGATTGGCTAACTAAGTATGGGGTAGTAATTGACTTTAAACTACGAGCAGTAGCTGTCAACCCACCAGGAAAAGAGTCATTCCAGTTTTTGGCAAAACATGTTAGTAAAGTCCCTTCAATTTTATCATCCTTAGTAGCAGCAGATAGGTCTCAGCTGTCAGCCGTAGAGATAGTAAACGAGTTCCCTGAAGTTTTTCCAGAAGACATCCAGGGACTACCACCAGACAGAGAGCTGGAATTTTCAATTGATTTGGTTCCAGGAACTGCTCCAGTGTCTAGACCACCATATCGATTAGCTCCAACGGAAATGAAGGAACTAAAAGAACAGATACAAGATCTGTTAGAGAAGGGGTTTATAGACCAAGTACCTCCCCTGGGGAGCCCCTGTTTTATTTGTTAAGAAACAATATGGGAGTATGAGGTTATGTATAGATTACCGGGAGTTGAACAAATTAACGATTAAGAATAAGTATCCATTACCCAGGATAGAAGATCTGTTCGACCAGTTGAGAGGGTCAGTAGTGTTTTCTAATATCGACTTGAGGTCTGGATACCATCAATTAAAACTTAAGGCATCTGATGTTTACAAAACAGCCTTTAAAACTAGATATGACCACTATGAATTCCTATTTATGTCCTTTGGACTTACGAATGCTCCATCGGCTTTTATGGATTTAATGAATAGAGTCTTTCAAACATTTTTGGACCAGTTTGTAGTAGTTTTTATTGATGACATCTTAATATATTCTAAGACCAGGCGTGAGCACGTTCAACATTTAAGAATCGTTCTCCAGATTTTGAAAGATAAGCAGTTGTTTGCTAAATTTAGCAAATGTGACTTCTGGTGGAGAAAGTATCATTCTTAGGCCATATAATTTCTAAGGATGGAATAGAAGTTGACCCAGCCAAGGTAGAAGTTGTTCGCGACTGGCCAGCACCAAAGAATGTTACAGAGATAAGGAGTTTCTTGGGTTTAGCTGGATACTACAGGCGATTTATCCAAGGATTCTCTAAGATTGCTGTTCCACTGACTACGTTAACAAGAAAGCAGGTGAAATATAACTGGACAGTTGAATGTCAAAACAGTTTTGACAAATTGAAGCAAGCATTGATTGAAGCACCTGTATTAACGATGCCAACTGATGAAGGAAAATTCGTAATTTACACCGACGCATCAAAGTTGGGACTAGGAGCTATTTTGATGCAAGATCATAAGGTTATTTCATACGCATCTAGGCAGCTGAAGGATCATGAGAATTACCCAACACATGATTTAAAACTAGCAGCTGTTGTCTTTGCCCTTAAGATATGGAGGCATTATCTCTATGGGGAGAAGTGTGAGATATTTATAGATCACAAGAGTTTGAAATACTTCTTTACCCAGAAAGAATTGAATATGAGGCAGAGGCGATTGTTGGAGCTGGTTAAAGATTATGATTGTACTATCAGTTATCATCCAGGAAAAGCAAATGTGGTAGCTGATGCTCTAAGCAGGAAATCAGTAGGACTGGCGCAACTAACTGTTCAGAAATCGTTGGCAACTGATATTGAAAGATTTGGACTCGAGATAGTGTCCAGCAGCCGCAGTAATATGATTTTAGCAGACCTCTAAATAAGATCAAATTTGTTAGACCAAATTCGAGAAGGTCAGCTGCAAGATGAGCAGTTGAAGAAATGGGTTAAACAAGATAAAGAAAGAGGCAGCAGCCTCTATTTTTCAGAAGACGGAATTTTTAGATTTATGGACAGAATTTGGGTACCCCAAGTAGGAGACCTAAGAGCTGAACTTTTGAAAGAAGCTCACACAGCTCCATATTCAGTACATTCAGGAAGTACAAAAATGTATAAGGACCTCCAGCAGTTGTATTGGTGGCCAGGAATGAAGAGAGATGTTGCCAAGTTTGTAGCTGAATGCTTGACATGCCAGCTGGTGAAAGCCGAACACCAGCGACCAGCTGGATTATTGAAGTCATTGCCCATTCCAGAATGGAAGTGGGAGAGTATAGCGATGGATTTTGTAACTGGATTACCAAGAACAGTTCAAGGATATAACTTTATCTGGGTTATAATTGATAGACTCACTAAGTCTGCTCACTTCTTACCAGTTAAAACAACCTACGAGGTGAGTAGGTATTCAGATTTGTATGTTAAGGAAATAGTAAGACTACATGGTGTTCCAGTTTCCATTGTATCAGATAGAGATCCTAAGTTTACATCAGCATTTTGGAAAAGTCTACATAAAGCTATGGGTACAAAGCTGACATTCAGTACTGCGTTTCACCCTCAGACTGATGGACAATCAGAAAGGGTGATCCATATTTTAGAAGATTTGCTCAGGGCATGTATTGTGGATTTTTCAGAAGGTTGGGATGTGAAATTACCACTGGTAGAGTTTGCCTATAATAACAGTTTCCAAACTTCGATTCAAATGGCTCCATATGAAGCTTTGTATGGCCGAAAGTGTAGAACACCACTTCATTGGGATGAAGTTGGTGAAAGAGCTGGTTTAGGACCAGATATTGTAGAACAAACAGCAGCAGCTGTTAGGAAAATAAAGGAGCGAATGAAGGCTGCTCAAAGTCGACAGAAAATTTACGCAGACAATTGAAGAAGGGGGCTGAATTTTGAGATAGGAGATCATGTGTTTTTGAGGATAGCTCCAATGAAAGGAGTTATGCGTTTTGGAAAGAAAGGGAAATTGAGTCCAATGTATATTGGACCTTATGAGATTTTGGAAAAGATAGGAACATTAGCCTATCGTTTAGCGCTGCCTCCACAGCTGTCAGCAGTGCATAATGTTTTTCATGTATCAGCTTTGAGGAAATACGTTCCTAACCCTTCGCATGTGCTGAGTCATGAGCCAATCCAATTAGCACCGGATTTAAGTTATGAAGAAAAACCAGAAAGAATTCTCCTCCGGGAAATTAGAAGGCTAAGAAACCTTAATATTCCTATGGTTAAGATACAATGGTCTAACCAGTTGGAGCGAGAAGCAACGTGGGAAACGGAAGATGATATGCTAAGTCTTTACCCTTACCTATTTGGTACGTAAATTTCGAGGACGAAATTTCAATAAGGAGGGTAGAGTTGTAACGCCCCAAAATCCTTAGGACCACATTATGCATTGTTCATTTTATAATGGGTATTTTTTTAAATGTTTATGTATCGCTGGTCTTTTAATTTTAGAAGATAAGTGTGACATGGCTGGTTTCAGCAGGTGACTCCAAGGGTAGTGCATGAGCAGGTTTTAAAATGATTGAAAATATTGTAAGAAGGACAAATGATTTCTTTTGGAAAAGGTTTGGTGTTTTAAAAATTAAAATAAGAGGAAGGGAATTTTACCAAATTTTCTAAGTGTGTCATGCTTGATTTTACAAGTAGCTTGCCACTAATCCCTTCCATATTTAAACATGTTTTCAAAGCAAGATCTTTATCATTTGCAAAGAAATTCTCTAGTGTTCTTCAAAATAAATTCCAGAAAAGCTCGTGTGGTTGCTCAGGGAGAAGATCTTGCAGGGACTAGTTATTGTTGCAACGCTTGACTTAAGGCAAGTAAAAGCTGATTCTTGACTCACCATTTAAAGCATATATTGATTTTCTTGAGTCTCCTTGCCTATATGTTATGTTATGTTTAGTGTTCATGTTTAAAACGATTTATACATGTTCAAAGGAAAGAAGATGGGTTCGAAAATAATGTTTTGATGTTTATGATGCTTCCAAAATGTTTTCCAGAAAGTTTATGACGTTTTAAAGTGCTGAGAATTTGAGTTTATTACCAGAATGTTTATGAATGTTCTTCAATTTAGTAGTTGTAATATCATAATTTGATAACGGTGTAATCGGTAGTTGCTAGTCGAACCATTATGAAGTTTGGTTTGATAGTCAACGGCTGATAGCATAGTTGTTGTTTTGATGTTACATATATCCAGTTTTATTCTAGCAGTTGCAATTCCTTGTTAAAATCCAGCAGATGCGTTGTTTTCGTTAATTCAGCAGATGCACTGTTCATCAGCAGGTGCATGTTTGTTATTAAAATCCAGTAGATGTATTGTTCATCAGCAGATGCATTTTATTGTCAAATTTCAGCAGTTGCAATATTTGTTTCTAAAGTACTGTTCATTGCGACTGGTTATCTCTGTTTTCGTTAATTCAGCAGATGCACTGTTCATCAGCAGGTGCATGTTTGTTATTAAAATCCAGTAGATGTATTGTTCATCAGCAGATGCATTTTATTGTCAAATTTCAGCAGTTGCAATATTTGTTTCTAAAGTACTGTTCATTGCGACTGGTTATCTCTTGCGTTTGGTTTCTACTGTTCATTTCAGCTGGTATTAGTCTTACGACTGATACTGTTCATTGCGACTGGTTGTTAATATTTTTTCTGCGGCTGGTCGATATGTTAACGACGCCGTTTCATTTAAAACGTACCTTGCGGCTGGTTTCTTTTAGTAAAAATCCTTGCGTCTGGTTTTACAAATGTTAGCATTTTCTTGCGACTGGTCGTTTAACACTTTTCTTACGGCTGGTTGACGCGCTAATGACGTCATTTCATTTAATATTTTTAAAAACAAAGCCCTTGCAGCTGGTTTTATTCATTTCGACTGGTTCCTCTTGCGACTGGTCTCATGTCAATGATTATGTTTCCAAAAGCCGAACCCGATACTCAGTAAAATTCTAAAGTGGAAGCAAAAGTTTTAAAAACGATGGAACCCAAGGATTTTGAGAAAGAAGTTTTACGAAAGATGTTAAAGGAACAAAAGTTTATTTTAAGATTTATGGCAAAGATAACAGACGGTCATAAAGAGAAGGGTGAGAAGTCGTCTATATGTCGGTTGCCCCAATGTAAAGAAGCCAATGGCTAAGGCTGATATCAGTAGTCACTTGATCAGGTGCAACACGGACCTAAGGAGAGCTTCTGAGCCATAAATCTAAGGAAAATGATGTTAATGTTGAGATCTGGGTTATATTCCCCTGTCTCCAAGTTTATGAATGTTTATGAAATGTTTACGCATTGATGTTCCTTTAACGTATGAAATGATCAGATGTTCACCTGGTATTTGTGTTGGGGAACCGCGGTGGATCCGGATCGTGCCTCCCGGCGAGGCAGCGGAAGAACAAAAATTTGGCCGGGAGACGATCAATACAATTCAATATACAACAGGCTATGACATTCATAGGGTGTTTAGATGACTACCTTGCTGACAACTCGTGCCTGGCTCCAACTGGAATTACAAGAACGCCGGTTCTTCACGGTAGGCGGCGGTAGATCCGTCAATCAGATCCACGACCGGATGCGAGACTCCTTTGTCAGCCTGCACTAGAAGGCCTGACGAGATCGGCACGGATGGATTCTCCTCGAAAGATTGGCCGGAACAAATTCCGGCGAAGCGGCGGCGGCGGCGTGCACCGGTGGCGGCGGCGGCGAGGCTTTTGGAGGAGGGGAGGCGGCGCCTATTAGAGCTAGGGTTAGGGTTATTAAGTTTTGTGTGTGTTATGAGAAGCTTAAGCCTAATTAAATAGACTTAGTCATAGTCTTGGACCGGCCCAACGGGCCCGGGTCCAACGGATGAACATTCCGTTCATCCCTATCACCGTGACTTCATCACAACTCCGATCGCCGATCAGATCGGACCGATCTACTCAGTTTCCGAAATTGAATACTATGATCTGAAAAACCATTTTTCAGAACCCCAGTGCAAAATGACCGTTTTGCCCCTCAACAGCGGGAAATCACGATTTGACCCCTGTTGACTTTTAGGAAGTCGCACTCCCAAAAATCCTCTTCGTATGCTCAACACATTGAGCTCAGTATCCGTGCGGAAATCTCGAATCCAGTACTTGTGTGACCCTCAATTGTTCAGGGATACAGCTAGTCGTGGGCCCACAACCATTGCGGCTCCGGAATCACAATTCCGGACTTGCCCATCGGATCACGGTAAGAGCGTCTAGCAACATCGCCCCATGATCCC
>KV011895.1:256440-311526 GCA_001598015.1 Dorcoceras hygrometricum
TATTAGATATGTTTCATGATAGCCGTCATACCCACTATCACATCTAACATACACTTTAGTGCATTCTAGGTCTTTACTCAACGCAATTGTTAATCATCATACAACACAATGAAAGTAAAGAATGCCATATGAATAAATGCGAATATCATATATAAAGATTGTTTCATACAAGAGTCTATAAACCCACACGCCACAAGTTGGCTAGTTGGGCATCTACTCTAACAATTTGAACTTATTATTATTCAGGTTTTACTTGCTGAGCCCCTAGGCTCATTAGCTTTTAAAATGGTGCAGGTGCGACAGCTGAGGAGCGAACAGGTGGTGAAACGTGAATCAGCTACTGGGTGATGTGTGTTTATCAATGGCCAACGTATTCTGTGTCGTAGAAGTCGTTGTTTTGTATCTAAGAAATACTGTATTGAAATAAATTACAACAGCTGTATATTCATGTAGAAACCCAGATGTTGTAATCGCAATTGCAAAGTTATATATATTAGACTCTGTTTTTCCGCAAACAAGTTTCAGCAGTTGGCGCGCAAATTAAGTGTTTGTTAGTTCTGTCTTTGTGTTTCTATTTCTTTTGAAGTTATAAGGAATACAGCTTATAACAAATTATCTTTTAGCCCTTCTTTTGTTTCGAAATTTTTATTTACCCAAATCTCATGACCCCGTTGGGTTCGGGTGTTACAGTAACGGGGTGCAAGCTTGCCCTTCTTTCCAAATCTCATAACACCCTTCATCGGAGCGACCTTCACGAAGACATGCTCTCCCACCGCAAACTCTAGGTCTCTCCTCCTCGAATCGGCGTAACTCTTCTGTCGACTCTGGGCAGTCCTAATCCTCTCCCTAATCCTCATCACTGTCTCGGCCGTCTGCTGGACTATCTCAGGCCCTAACTCTGCTCGCTCTCCTACCTTATCCCAATGAATGGGTGATCTGCACTTCCTCCCATAGAGTGCCTCATAAGGTGCCATACCGATGGAAGCCTGAAAACTGTTATTGTAGGTGAACTCTACTAGAGGTAGTTTGGCTTACCAACTCCCTTGGAAGTCGATAGCACATGCACGAAGTAGATCCTCTAATGTCTGGTTCACCCTCTCTGTCTGCCCATCGGTCTGGTGGTGAAATGCTGTGCTGAACTGTAGCTTCGTCCCCAAAGAAGCATGTAGACTCCTCCAAAATGCTGACGTGAACCTAGTATCTCTGTCTGATACGATCGAGACTAGAATCCCATGCAGCCTGACAATCTCCCAGATATACAATTCAGCGTACTGAGTCATGGTGAACGTGGTCCTCAATGGTAAGAAATGCGCTGATTTTGTGAGTCGGTCCACAATCACCCAAATGGAGTTCGATCATCTAACTGTCCTCGGAAATCCCACGATAAAATCCATCGAGATGTTCTCCCACTTCCACTCAGGAATAGGGAGTGGCTTCAGTAATCCATCTGGTCTCTGATGCTCGGCCTTGACCTGCTGGCAAGTCAAACACTCAGTCACAAAGCGATTTATGTCGCGCTTCATGCCCGGCCACCAATACAATTGCTGCAGGTCCTTATACATCTTCGTGCTCCCTGGGTGAACAGAGTAAGGTGCTGTGTGAGCCTCTGACATGATCAACTCTCTCAGTGAGTCTCCTTTAGGAACCCAAAAACGACCTCTATACTTCACGATCCCATCACTCATGGTGTATAATCTGCTGCCCTTCTCCTCATCTCTCAGTCTCCACTTCTGCAATTGTTCATCGCCAGCCTGACCACAGAGGATGCGGTCCCGAAGTGTAGACTGTACTGTCAGAGTGCTCAATCTCGGTGCTCTACCAACTGTATAGATCTCTAAACCGAAGCTCTGATTCTCTCGCTACAGTGGTCTAGATGCTGACATGTGTGCAATAACAGCTGTCTTCCTACTCAAAGCGTCAGCCACTACATTAGCCTTCCTGGATGGTAATTGATCTCGCAGTCGTAATCTTTCACCAACTCTAGCCACCTCCTCTGCCTCATGTTCAGCTCCTGCTGCGTGAAAAATTACTTCAGGCTCTTGTGGTCGGTGAAGATCTTGCATTTCTCCCCATAAAGATAATGCCTCCAAATCTTAAGTGCAAAGACAACTGCTGTTAGTTCTAAATCGTGCGTCGGATAATTCTTCTCATGTACCTTCAACTGTCGGGAGGCATAAGCTATCACTCTGTTATTCTGCATCAATACTATGCCTACGCCTAGCTTAGACGCGTCTGTGTAAAGCACATACTCCTCTTGCTCAGATGGCATGGCTAAGACTGGGGCTGATATGAGAGCTTGCTTCAAGGTATCGAAGCTCTGCTGGCACTCTGGACTCCAAATGTATTTGGCATTCTTCTTAGTCAACGCAGTCAAGGTCACAGCAATAGATGAAAAGCCCTTGATGAACTTCCGGTAATATCCTGCCAAACCAAGGAAACTATGGATCTCAGATGCATTCCTCGGTACAGCCCACTCTCTGACTGCCTCAACCTTAGACGGATCCACCTCTACTCCATTGCTGGAAATGATGTGCCCAAGGAACGCCACTTTCTCTAGCCAGAACTCACGCTTGCTGAATTTTTCATATAACTGGCGCTCCCTCAGGACTCCAAGTACTGTCCTCAGATGTCGACTATGCTCCTCCCTGCTCCAAGAATAGATAAGAATATCGTCAATGAATACGATGACGAACTGATCCAGATATGGCTGAAATACGCGGTTCATGAGATCCATGAAGACTGCTGGTGCATTCGACAAACCGAACGGCATCACCAAGAACTCGTAGTGGCCGTAACGAGTCCTGAAGGCCGTCTTATGCACATCTGCCTCCCTCACTTTCAACTGATGGTAGCCAGAGCGAAGGTCTATCTTAGAGAATATCGAAGCTCCCTGCAACTGATCAAATAGATCCTCCACTCTCGGCAACGGGTACTTGTTCTTTACTGTTACCAAATTCAGCTCACGGTAGTCGATACAGAGTATCATGCTACCGTCCTTCTTCTTCACAAATAAAACTGGTGCACCCCATGGAGAGACACTGGGGCGAATGAATCCCTTATCCAGCAGTTCCTGAATTTGCTCCTTTAATTCCTTCATCTTAGTAGGTGCAAGACGATACGGTGTCTTAGAGATCGGCACTGTACCAGGCATCAAATCAATAGAAAACTCCACTTCTCGATCTGGCGGGATCCCAGAAACATCCTCGGGGAATACGTCGGCATACTCCCTAACAATCTCCACATCAGCAATAGAAGGTCCATCCTGTGCCGTAGTCGTTATAATGCTGGCTAAGAATGACGGGCAGCCGTCGCCGATAAGCTTCCTCGCCTGCATGAATGAAATAAGACGTGGCTTCCTCATGCTCCGTGCCACCACGAAATCCAACGCTTCCTCTCCAGGAGGTCTAAGATGCACTACTCTGCACTGAAAATCAACAATCGCCTGATTCTCTGCCAGCCGGTCCATCCCGAGAATAATATCAAACTCTGGCACCGGGAACACAATCAGATTGGCACGGAAGGTCCGGCCTTGCAGTATCAACTCTAAATCCCGGACGACACTAGCCGTAGACACCACCTCTCATGACGGAATCGTCACCAATAAACCTCCTACAAAACTCTCCTGGGCAACATTCTTACGCCGCACAAACTCCACAGAAATAAAAGAATGAGTCGCCCCTGAATCGAATAAGGCTTTGGTAGCTATCCCTAATACTACTACCCTACCTGAGGAATAAATAACACATGCAAAGGACACTAATCACACCATACAGGTTCACTCCTATTCAATAATGTCACAGGTCTACCACCTAATTCCACAAAATTCATAATGTAATTCAAGGTTACCTGTGATAAGCGTAGTGTCTGGGTCCGTCTCCTCTGCCTGCATCACGTAAACTCTCCCGGTGGCAGGCTTCTTTAGTTGCAGGCACTCAAAAGACCAGTGGCCCGGCTGTTTGCACTTGAAGCAGACCCCAGCTCCCATCAAGTACTTCCCGGAATGCTGCTTGCCACAAGTCGGACATGTGGGTTTGTCTGTCTGAGCCACAGGCCTTGGAGCCTGCTGTCCTTGGGGTCTTCCAGAAGTAGCGGGCTTCTCCGTTGGCCTCGCGGTCCCTAACAAGATCATCCATTAATATAATTGCAGAAAGGGATAACTTCTTAAAAGATTAAATACTGACCCTGGCCTGGAGGTCTAGGTGGCCCAGTGAACGGCCTCTTGGGCTGCTGTTGTTGATGATGCTGAGCTTGGAAAGGCTTCTTTCTCTACGCCTCAGCATGCAGATCCTTCAGCGTCTGCTCAGATCTAAAAGCTCTCTTCAGTGCAGTGGCATAGTCTGCAGGGTCCGACATCAGCACATCCCGGCGAATAGCGGGGCTCAAACCGTCCAAGAAATGCTGTAGCTTCTCGGCGGGATCGTCAGCGATGAGGGGCGAAAAGTGGCAGCCCCTGTCGAACTTATTCACATACTATGCACAGACATGTCTCCCTGTCGGAGGTTCCTAAACTCCCTCTTCAGTCTCGCTTGTACGTCCGGCGTAAAGTACTTGTCATAGAAGATCTTTTTGAACTCCTCACAAGTCAAAGAATCCGCATCCACCGTCTTCTATGCCCCTTCCCATCAGAGGGCAGCGTCATCCTTCAGCTGGAAGATGGTGCAGCTGACCCGGGCAGCATACTTCAGTCGCATGTATCTGAAGATCGTCTCTAAAGTCCTGACCCATCCCTCACCCACGAATGGATCGGTAGTACCGATAAACTCCGACGGCCCCATCTTACGGAACTTCTCATAGCCCATCTCGGTTCTGGCCGCCTGTGACGTCCCGACATTCTGTCTCAAAATCTGTGCAAGCCCAGCTAGAACTTGCTCGCTGGAGCTCAACGGTGGTGGTGGAGGCGGGGTAACTTGTCGTCTGGGAGGCATCTGGGGTTTGTAACGAATTTCACTACTTAGTCTCAACATGCCTCAAAATAAATAATATATGCAACAAATAACCTCAAAACATATTCACATCGATATACCCATAATAAACATAAACTGGAAGGAATCGAGCTATTATATAAAGCAGTCAAATACTAACACTTACAGACTTCGAGGCGAGACCCCTTGAGCTTCCTGCAGTCAGCTGTAGGCACAACCCAAACCAGAACCATGCTCTGATACCAACTGAAACGTCCCTCTAACTACTACTGTTAAACCAATCATTTTAAAAGGATTTCTAATGCAGAAAAAGACTGGATAAGTTTTTTTTTTTCAAAACAGCTAATAACTCCCATTCACATATGACTTTAAAATTAATTTAAAATAAAGCGTAGCAACTAGATAAAAAATATAAATGAATACTCGAAACTCCTCACAAAATAAAGGTTTTAAAATCTGCGCGATAATTCAAAATCATGCTAGGTCATCAAACTCTGTCCAAGAAAATAAAACAACTTAAAAACAATGTATTTTGCCGATCAAACATCACTGTCAAACTCAAGCGGAAAAACGCAGATCGTTGGGTAAGTGCCAAGCTCGACTGCAGCCCGCTCAGGAATCCTGCCCCTCGATCTCAAACTCAGCCTCATCTGCATCCAACAAGCATAATGAGTCTAAAGACTCAACAAGTACAAAACAGGAATAACGAATAATAAATAATACATGCACATGCAAATAAAATAGTCCTACTTAAAATAATTTCCTTTCTGAAATTTAAAAGCATCAACGTATAAATCCTCAATAACGTTAAAACATTTGCATGCATAAAATAAAATTTGCTAAAACATTTTCCTCGTGAATTCCGTTCCTCGACTGTGGTCCCTCAACCTCAAGTCGCTTGATCAAGCTAATAAACACTAGTACTAGGTTGGAAAGGCACTTCAGTACTCATCCGGAGCCCAGACCCGTCAGTTGGAAAGGCACTTCAGTACTTATCTGAAGCCCAGACCCGTCATTTTGATATGGCAAGCGGAACGTCTCCCGACCCCATATCCTTCATAGAAAAACCACAATCAAGTCCCATCATTCAAAATTTTATTTTCCTCATTCATGCCTCAAAATAATTCCTAAAAATTCCTCAAAAATTTTATTTACTTAAATCATAACCTTCTGCTCATAAAAAATTTTATAAACGTCAACAATGGCATAAAATAGTCAAACATCCTGAATTTATAATTTTTAGAGATTTTATACCATAATTAAATTCCGAAAATTCCATAAATCACAAAAATGCTAAAAATGCTTAAAATCAACTGGAATCAAGCTTAAAACATCAAATAAAACAATTCACGAATTTTGGCAGCCCCTAAGACTTAAATTCCCAACTTTACCGAAAATACCTCGAAAAGACTCATTCTCCGTACTTGACTTTGGAACAAAGATGTCAGGCCCCGTGCTAATTACTATCGATTAACACAATATAAGCGCATAATCATGGAAGCTTAAAAATCAGGGCTTAAAAATTTTTCGAAATAACATGGGCCTGAACTTCAAATCATACATTCAAAATATTCAATACTCAAAATATGAGTTAACTCAAACTCAGACAACAAGTAACCACATAATTCAATTCAAAATACAGATCCCCCAAATACAATAAAACACGAGGCATCCCCCGGTTCAATACATATCATAAGTAAACTGGGACTCAGGGATGAGGGGATCGACCAGCTGAACTTCCACTCTGCCCAGCTTGGTTACCTAAAGCTCCTGCAAATAGGCACGCAGACCCAGCAAGACAAAGCAGGAAACAAAATACGAGGTCAAGCCTCAGTACGAAGAGCTATCAAAGCAGATAAACATGCAACATGCCACAAATCGATGCTATGAATGCATGAGGGCTATCAAGAAATCGGATAGCTAGACCAGTCTATCAACAGGCAACTCAAATCAAGCCTCTATACCACACATCGAAGAACATCCATGCTCACGCTCAACTGCTAAGAGCTGCTCAATTCGTACCTTTTCCTCTTCAATTTACCTAACAGATTCCTCCTGTTTCACACCAAGCAGCAGGACACTTCCTGGAAGCTGAAATCTGTTACAACACGGCTAAAATCTTAGCTCAATTCTTAATCATAATCACGCTAAACCTACTGCCAGAAGCTAATCCAAATTCTACACTTCTACGCAGACTTAGACTTCTAAAAACTGAGCTCAAACCACAAGAATTGCTCACCCAAAAGCTCACGCTAGCAGAAGAACGCACGCAGAGACTTTCCTCAAAAGCTTCGAAGTCCAGCAGCTACGCGTTTCCACCTCCAGCGCAATTCAACTTCTCAAATGGGTAGCAAATGAAAGAGCTAAGAAGGGGGGATTCAGCGCCACAAAGATCTCCAAAAACGAAGGCTAGATGCGATGGAAATCTAGGGAAGAAATGCCTCGGTGAACAGTAGTTCGACGAGGGTTGGAGAAGAAGAGATAAGATATGGCTGGTTCAAAATATTTCTAAGTGTCGAACGACACTTTTACTTATAATCTCTCAAATCCAACATCTGCTGATTATCTAAGCAGTCGACAAACAAGCAGGTAACGATCAGCAGGTGCCAACTCTTACTCTTCAACAAAATCAGCAGAAGCAACCAAAAGCATTCGCGTGAAAGCATTACAAAACGACACCGTTCCAACTTAACTAAACGACGCCGTAGCCAAAAACCAGCAGACAACAGCTCTTGCGCAAGCAAAACAACCATCTGCTGACCACAGCTCTATCTCCAAAACATTCTATCTGTTGGTCGCGAGAAATCACGCAAAACGACGACGCATCTACTAATTCAAACGACGTCATTTCATATACGCAAGCAAAGCTGCCAACTGCTGATCTCTAAACACAAAGCTCCAAAACGCAGCGTTTTCACTTAATCAAACGACGCCGCTTCTAAACGCTCTTACATAAGCACGCCTGCTGATCAGCAGCAACCAAAACAACGCAATCGCTACCAGAAGCAATGGTTACGTCACGCCTACGCCATCATATCTATCGATAGCTCTCGCGAAAATTTCTCAAATCATCTGCTGAACGTTCACACAAGCGCAACTGCTGAATTAAATAGTCAACACTCCAAAATGTTGACTAACACGCGTCGCTTTCTCGCTCAATTTCACGCTACGCGCGATGTCTGCCAGCAGCAACTTCAATTCGCACCAAAACCAGCAGATCTTCATGCGTCACGCTGATGTCACCATATCTGCTGATTCCAATTCCACCAGCAGGAGCTACAGTAACTTTGACCAGCGTTGACTTCACCAAAAATCGATATTTTTCAACTCTTAAACTAGCGCTGCGACGGATAATCCAGCAGGACTTCATTTCTTTCGCAAAATCCTCAAAATTCACGTGATTAATCCCAATTCAAATCAATTAATCACTAATCCAACTTCTCAATCCTCACATTCTCCCCAACTTAAGAGATTTCGTCCTCGAAATCAAAGGCAGACACAGGGAAGAACACATCAAACATGCAAATCAGCACCAAAATTCGAAGCAGAATCAAAGATTTACCTGGAAATTATGCAATCTCAGCGCTCAAACAGGTGAGGCCATTCCTGCCTCATCTTCTCCTCAACTTCCCAGGTTGCTTCTTCTCGGCCATGCTTGCTCCATTGGACCATTACCAACGAAATTATCTTGTTTCTCAGCTGTTTCTCCTTCCTATCCAAAAGCTGCAACGGATATTCAACATAACTCAAGGCAGAATCCAGCAAAGGGACCAACGAATCTAGGAGCCAATTTGCCTTTAAATCGGAATCTCATCACGCTCTTGAAAGGAGAAATCTTGAGAAACACACGATCGCCTACCTCAAACTATAGCGGTCGACGTCTTCGGTTCGCATAACTCGAGAAACGGTCTTGGGCAGCCTTCATTCTACTCCGGATCAAATCAATTTGATCTTTCATAAGCTGAACAAACTCCGGTGTAGAAAGCTGTCTCTCGCCAACTTCTTCCCAACAAATCGGGGATCTACACTTTCGACCATACAAAGCTTCAAACGGAGTCATTCCAATAGTGACTTGGTAGCTGTTGTTATACGATAACTCCACCAAGGAAAGCGAATCCTGCCAGCCACCGCTGAAATCCATCACTACCGCTCGCAACATATCCTCTAAAGTCTGGATAGTCCGCTCAGACTGTCCGTCTGTCTGTGGGTGATAGGCTGTGCTCATCGCCAATCTCGAACCCATAGCTGCTTGCAGACTCTTCCAAAAGCGAGAAGTAAACCTTGGATCTCTGTCAGACACTATCGAAACCGGAACTCCATGCAATCTAACCACATGGTCGATGTACAATTTCGCCATCTTTTTCATCGAGCACCTCACATCATAGGGAATGAAATGGGCTGACTTCGAAAGTCTATCTATCACAACCCAAATCGCATCACATCCCCTACTCGATCGAGGTAGATGAGTCACGAAATCCATGGCGATGTGCTCCCAATTCCATTGGGGCACCTCCAAGCTCTGCAGAAAACCACCAGGTCTCATCCTCTCAGCCTTGACCTGTTGGCAATTCAGACATCTAGCAACAAAAGCAGAAATGTCGCTCTTCATACCTGTCCACCAGTAGTGAGACTTCAAGGCATGGTACATCTTTCGCTCGCCTGGATGCACACTGTACCGACTACAATGTGCTTCATTCATGAGGGCCTCCTTCAAATCAATCAGGTTCGGAACTACTAATCTCCCTCTGAACCTCAAACATCCATCAGCGGCAACAGAGAAATCATCAGACTGACCCGACTGCGCCTTAATCCTCAACTCATGGATATAGGGGTCGGTCCTCTGCGCCTCCCTGATGTCCATCACAATCTGCGGTTCCACCTGAAGAGAAGAAACGAAAAAATACTGATCACCCGGCTGGAATCGCCAACCAGAAGTACTCAACTCCTCATGAACTTTAGAAATACTCAAGGATGCTAACAGATCAGGCTGGGTCTTTCGACTTAGAGCGTCTCCTACCAAGTTCACACGCCCAGGCTGATATTGAATCTCACAATCAAAATCCTTAAGCAATTCCATCCAACGACGCTGCCTCATATTCAAATCCGACTGCGTGAAGATATATTTCAGGCTCTTGTGGTCGGTGTACACCACAAACTCTTCACCATAAAGATAATGCCGCCAAATCTTCAGGGCAAACACTATCGCAGCCAACTCCAAATCATGAACCGGGTACCTCGTCTCGTGAGGCTTCAGCTGTCGAGACGCATACGCAATCACGTACCCGTTCTGCATCAAAACACACCCTAATCCACTCAGAGAAGCATCAGGGCACACAACAAATCCTCCGGAGCCAGACGGTAGGGCCAAAACAGGAGCGGTAGTCAACTTCTCCTTCAGCGTCTGAAAACTGTACTCGCACTCATCAGTCCATACAAATCTCTTATCTTTCTGAGTCAACTGCGTCATAGGCCTGGCTATCGAAGAAAACTTCTCAATGAAACGCCTATAGTAGCCGGCCAATCCCAAGAAACTACGGATCTCTGAAACATTTCGAGGTCTCTCCCAGTTAAGCACTGCTTCGACCTTGCTCGGATCTACAGAGATCCCTTGTGCTGAAATCACGTGACCCAAAAAGATAATCCTGTCGAGCCAAAACTCGCACTTGCTGAATTTGGCATAGAGCTGCGAGTCTCTCAATCTCTGCAATACAAGTCTCAAATGCTCCTTGTGCTCTCTCTTGCTCCTCGAGTACACCAAGATGTCATCTATGAAGACGATAACGAACCGATCGATATACTCACTGAAGACGCGATTCATCAAATCCATAAAGACAGCAGGGGCATTCGTCAAACCAAACGGCATGACAATAAACTCAAAATGCCCATATCGAGTCCGGAAGGCCGTCTTTGCCACATCAGCGTCTCTAATTCGCAACTGATGATAACCAGAGCGTAAGTCAATCTTCGAGTAAACAACCGATCCTTGCAGCTGATCGAACAAGTCATCAATCCTCGGCAGAGGATACTTGTTCTTCACCGTGGCCTTATTCAACTGTCTAAAGTCCACGCACATCCTCATAGTGCCATCTTTCTTTTTCACAAACAAAATCGGAGCTCCCCAAGGCGACATACTCGGTCTAATGAAGCCTTTCTCTAAGAGATCGCTCAACTGTTCCTTCAGCTCTTTCAACTCTGCGGGCGCCAACCGGTAAGGAGCTCTAGAAATCGGGGCAGTACCGGGCGTCAACTCGATGCTGAAATCAATCTCACGTCGAGGAGGGAATCCAGGAATCTCATCTGGAAACACGTCGGGAAACTCTCGAACAACGGGGATATCGCGCAACTCTAATCGCTGCTCCTGGGAACTATCAAGTGCATAGATCATGAATCCTGCATTACCTAGCGATAGCAAGCTAAACATCTCCATAGCGGACACTAGGGGAATCTTCGACCTCGAATCCGTGCCGTAGAAATCCCACCTCTCACCCGCATTAGGGCGAAATCTCACCACACCATGGAAGCAATCAACGGTAGCCCTATAGTTAGATAACACATCCATTCCCAAAATACAGTCGAAATCTCTAATCCCCAACACAATCAAATTGGTCACCAAAACATGCTCATCAAACCTAATCAGGCAATCTACTACTACCTCACGGGACCACAAGTTCACACCAGCAGGAGTAGACACAGAAACAACATCACACAGTGGGGAAGAACTCAACCAACGCTCAAACACAAACATCTCAGATATAAAAGAGTGTGATGCACCAGTGTCAAACAAAACTCTCGCAGGATAATCATAAATAGAGCATGTACCTCTAATCACCATGCTCGGAGTCTCCTCAGCCTGATCTCCTGTCAAGGCATGCGCCTGCGCCTGCTGGGGAATCTGAAACGGGGGTCGGGAAGGTCCTCCAAAACGCGACTGCTCACGAGGCTGAAAACTAGGTCGCTGGGACTGAGAAAAAGGCTGCTGTAGCTGAGAGGAACCACCAGCGGAACCCTGCTGCGACTGACCAGTAGACCGCCCTCCAATCGAAGGACACGCTCTAGCAAAATGTCCCGGCTGACCACAAAGATGGCAGAGTCCTCGAACTCCTCGACACTGCGAAGTCTCATGCCTCCCCCCGCACGTACTACAGAATCCGCCTCCCGAACCGCTACCAGAACCACTGCCAGAACCAGAGCTCACTGATCCAGAAGAACTCGAAAGGCCCTTCTTCTTGAACTGCCTCCCTCTAGGTCTAAACTGCTGGCGACTCGACTGCTGTGATCCTTGCGGAGACTGATACGACTGCGACACCGCCTGAGCTGGCTGAGAAGCACGCGCGGTCGTCTGATGCACTGGAGCCTCAGGATCCATCAAACTCTCCTCAATGTCCACTGCATTGTTCACAGCATCCATGAACGTCGCCGGAGACCCAGACAGCACCATCCGATACAGGTCAGGTCTCAAGCCCTTCAGAAACTTGTTCCTCTTCGTTCGTTCCTGGTTCGCCACGGCTGGCATGTACACTAGAAGCGCAGAAAACCTCCTCGCATACTCGGACACACGCATATCACCCTGCTTCAGGCTGTCAAACTCACGCTCCCTGCTAGCGAAGTAGGACTCTGGAGTGTATTCGCGTCGAAAGGCCTCGCAGAAAACATCCCAAGAGAGCACCGTCCCACTATCTCGGAGCATCCTAGAAGTACTCCTCCACCAGCGCTGAGCATCATCTCGCAGCTGCAGCACTGCCAACTTCAGTCTCTTTTCTGGGGCGTACTCCAAGGTGTCAAACAGCTCCTCCATCTGAACGAGCCACGCCTCTGCCCTAGCGCCACCCTCAGTACCGGCCAACGTCGGTGGGTTCGTCCGCTGAAATCGGGCTAAGACTAACTCCATACCTCCTATCTGCCTAGTGACGTCCTCAACCTGGGCGTCATCATCACTACCTGCTCTAGACTCCTCCTCAGAACGTCTAGTTCTCCTATCTCTTCCTCGTCTCGGCGGCATCTAAACAAGCCTAGAGATAAGATCTCACAGCAGGCAAAATAGCAAGACAGATAATAAATCACATAAGTCACAGAGGCAATCAAAATCAAATCAAAACTCTGTGCCTAGACTCGAGTGTGATCAAAAGAAATCGAGCTTATCCCAGTTTAAGCTCTGATACCAAAAATGTCAGGCCCCGTGCTAATTACCAACAATTAACACAAAATAAGCGCATAATTACGGAAGCTTAAAATCAGGGCTTAAAAATTTTTCGAAATACAAAGGCCTGAACTAAGATTTCCAAAAACAGAGGTTGGAATCAACGGGAAAAAGGAAATAGAACATGTCAGGCCCTGTGCTAATTACTAACAATTAACACATAATAAGCGCATAAACACGGAAGCTTAAAATCAAGGCTTAAAAATTTTTTTCGAAATAATATGGGCCTGAACTTCAAATCATACATTCAAAATATTCAATACTCAAAATATGAGTTAACTCAAACTCATACAACAAGTAACCACATAATTCAATTCAAAATACAGATCCCCAATACAATAAAACCCGGGGCATCCCCCGGTTCAATACATATCATATATAGACTGGGACTCAAGGATGAGGGGATCGACCAGCTGAACTTCCACTCTGCCCAGCTTGGTTACCTAAGGCTCCTGCAAATGGGCACGCAGACCCAACAAGACAAAGCAGGAAACAAATACGAGGTCAAGCCTCAGTACGAAGAGCTATCAAAGCAGATAAACATGCAACATGCTATAAATCAATGCTATGAATGCATGAGGGCTATCAAGTAATCGGATAGCTAGAACAGTCTATCAACTGGAAACTCAAATCAAGCCTCTATACCACACACAGCCAATCAGCCGGTGGAAATCATCGGTCCGTGATCATCGGGGCCCGTCAGCCCATCACAGCTCGGTGGTAGACACTCGAATCCTGTAGTCACCACTCCGACGATAGCGTTGGACTTTTCGGACACGACTCAACAGTCGGCCAGTCACAACGTGGCACCCAATCAGGTAATCAAATCAATTTATCAATTCAGGCTCAAGATGTATGCATGAATGCCATTCAATATCAATACATAATGCATACAATTCATAATACGTGCAAACAGAATGAAAAGCTCAATAAATTTATCAAACTGTTCCACGTAAATCACATAACCGCAATTCACAACATTGAAAACTAGCCATGTTCACGCTCAACTGCTAAGGGCTGCTCAATCGTACCTTTTCCTCTTCAATTTACCTAACAGATTCCTCCTGGTTCAGACCACGCAGCAGGACACTTCCTGGAAACTGAAATCTGTTACAACACAGCTAAAATCTTAGCTCAATTCTTAATCATAATCACGCTAAACCTACTGCCAGAAGCTAATCCAAATTCTACACTTCTACGCAGACTTAGACTACTAAAAACTGAGCTCAAACCACAAGAATTGCTCAACCAAAAGCTCACGCTAGCAGAAGAACGCACGCAGAGACTTTCCTCAAAAGCTTCGAAGTCCAGCAGCTACGCGTTTCCACCTCCAGCGCAATTCAACTTCTCAAATGGGTAGCAAACGAAAGAGCTAAGCAGGGGGGATTCAGCGCCACAAAGATCTCCAAAAACGAAGGCTAGATGCGATGGAAATCTAGGGAAGAAATGCCTCGGTGAACAGTAGTTCGACGAGGGTTGGAGAAGAAGAGATAAGATATGGCTGGTTCAAAATATTTCTAAGTGTCGAACGACACTTCTACTTATAATCTCTCAAATCCAACATCTGCTGATTATCTAAGCAGTCGACAAACCAGCAGGTAACGATCAGCAGGTGCCAACTCTTACTCTTCAACAAAATCAGCAGAAGCAACCAAAAGCATTCGCGTGAAAGCATTACAAAACGACACCGTTCCAACTTAACTAAACGACGCCGTAGCCAAAAACCAGCAGACAACAGCTCTCGTGCAAGCAAAACAACCATCTGCTGACCACAGCTCTATCTCCAAAACATTCTATCTTTTGGTCGCGAGAAATCACGCAAAACGACGACGCATCTACTAATTCAAACGACGTCATTTCATATACGCAAGCAAAGCTGCCAACTGCTGATCTCTAAACACAAAGCTCCAAAACGCAGCGTTTTCACTTAATCAAACGACGCCGCTTCTAAACGCTCTTACATAAGCACGCCTGCTGATCAGCAGCAACCAAAACAACGCAATCGCTACCAGCAGCAATGGTTACGTCACGCCTACACCATCATATCTATCGATAGCTCTCGCGACAATTTCTCAAATCATCTGCTGAACGTTCACACAAGCGCAACTGCTGAATTAAATAGTCAACACTCCAAAATGTTGACTAACACGCGTCGCTTTCTCGCTCAATTTCACGCTACGCGCGATGTCTGCCAGCAGCAACTTCAATTCGCACCAAAACCAGCAGATCTTCATGCGTCACGCTGATGTCACCATATCTGCTGATTCCAATTCGACCAGCAGGAGCTACAGTAACTTTGACCAGCGTTGACTTCACCAAAAATCGATATTTTTCAACTCTTAAACTAGCGCTGCGACGGATAATCCAGCAGGACTTCATTTCTTTCGCAAAATCCTCAAAATTCACGTGATTAATCCCAATTCAAATCAATTAATCACTAATCCAACTTCTCAATCCTCACAAAAGAAATCTCAAAAATAGTTACGAACGCGACCAACCCGACGTCTGCAACCATGCTGGTCGCGCACAGGGGTCAAACCAGCCTAGGTGCTGTCAATATCTCTAAACCGACCACTTATTTCGACCCAAGGGCACGACCAGACACTAGACCAGACCCCAAACGACCCCTGGACCTTCTCATAACCCTCTTGGACTCAACCCTTGGCCAGAAACGAACCAAGCTCACTCAAACCCTAACTACACACTCTCCATGAAAACTCAACAACGCAACAGCCCCCTTCACGCGGCCCCTCGTCTACCAAGGCCTCAAGAGCTCGGCCTGCTCTATCCAGGGGTCGTTCCTAGCCACACCTAGACCGTGCATGCTCACCCGAAGCCAAAGGAACCAAGGAGAAGCTGTGACACTCCATCCATGGCCGATCTCCCACCCTCAAGACTCCACCCCTTCCCATACGTCTAGATCTATGCCTTGGCTGCCAAGTAATGAAAAGTTTATGTTAACATGTAAATCAAGCATCATATTCTGAATTTAAAACATCAAATCCTTTAGATCCACACACACAAATTAATATAGCTTGAAATATGCATCAAGGATGCTTTTCACTTGCCTTAAACCTTGAAAAACTTCAACCCACCCCTTCCCATACGTCTAGATCTATGCCTTGGCTGCCAAGTAATGAAAAGTTTATGTTAACATGTAAATCAAGCATCATATTCTGAATTTAAAACATCAAATCCTTTAGATCCACACACACAAATTAATATAGCTTGAAATATGCATCAAGGATGCTTTTCACTTGCCTTAAACCTTGAAAAACTTACAACCAAGATGATGCTTGTTGGGAGGAGGATGGAGGAGCACCACTATAACGCACCAAAGGGGTGTTAGAAGCTTCAAAGGTGGATGAATCCTTGAGGAGAGGTGACAAACAATTATGAGCACAAGGTATGGGAGGGGCGGAGGCTCAACTTGAGGCTTTAGGGTTGTGTCTCTTTTTTTTTTTTGAAATAGGAGGGCCGAAAATCTGATGGTAACAAATGAGGGGAAGGGTTGAGTTTAGTTTAAATAAGAAGGGAGTGTTAAAGTTGCTAAACACAACTTAAAGAAGTGCTAAAATATTTAAATCCCCTTCCTACCTTGTAACTTTGGAAAATTAGTGTTAAAAATAGGTGCAATTGTGTAAACTTGTATTTTTTTGTAGCAAAAGTGCTAATCATCTAAAAGAATTAAATTCTCAATCCCTCATGGTTTGCAAAAATTTAGAAGTATATCAAAAACGAAATTCCTCTCCAATGTTCACCTTCTAAAAACGGAAATTTTCAAGGCACGGGGCATGACTTCGGGAATGAATTAAAAAAAGAGTCATCGGTGTCCTCGTCAACTCCCTTACAACCTCGCATCATCTAAATCATGAATCTCAAAAAGAACTCGATGTCAGAATTAAATAAATCAAATAGCAATACTCATGCGAATAAATAAATAAAATAGTAAGGCATGCGATTTATGTAGGAAAATTCCTAGGCGTTACACTAAACATCTCCATCGCTGAGACCAACGGGATCTTCGATCTAGAATCCTGGCCGTAGAAATCCCACTTCTCGCCAGACAAAGGCCTAAAGCGCACAATCCCATGGAAACAATCCACATAGGCCCTATAGTTGGACAGAACATCCATCCCGACTATGCAGTCGAAATCCCAAAGAACGAATCAAGTTCGCTAACAAGACATGCTCACCAAACCGCAACACGCCATCCAACAAAACCTCCTGGGAGAACAGGCTCACACCACCAGGGGTAGAAACAGAAACATCATCGCGCAATGAAATGGTACACAGACCATGCTCAACAACAAACGAATCAGAAATAAATGAATGCGATGCACCGGTGTCAAACAACACACGTGCAGGAAAATCAAAAACAAGGCAAGTACCTACGATCACCCGACTCGGTGTCTCCTCGGCCTGCTCCCTCGTAATGGCGTTGGCCTGAGCATGCTGAGGTCCAGAAAAGAACTGCTGAGACGGCTGTCCGAACCGCGAAGGACCAGGCTAAATAAACGGCCTGAACTGAGCCTCACCACCTCTGGACTGCTGAAGCTGAGCGGAACGACCCCTAGACTGACCTCCACGACCCTGAGGTGGGGCCGCTGTCTGCTGTGATCCCACTGACGGACACACTCTAGCAAAATGCCCGTACTGACCACAAATGTTGCAGGAACCCTGCAAACCAACACACTGGGTCGACGAATGTCTGCGCCCACAGTAACCACAAAACTCAGCCCGAGAACCACTGCTACTCGAGCTACCTAAACCAGAAGAGCCAGAACCCGACTTCTTCTTGAACTGCTGACCGCGGGGTCGAAACCTCTGACGGCCAGACTGCTGAGCCACCTGCTGCTGATGCTGCTGGGGCTGATGAGCTGACTGGGAGGACTGGGAAGACTGTGCTCCCTGAATAGCAGGACGACCATCCTATGCTACCTGCTGTCTGCGAGCACGACGACTCCGTAAACCTTCCTCAATGTCGATGGCACTATCCACCGCCTCAGCATAGGTCTTGGGCTTACTGGTCAACACCATCTGATACAACTCTTCGTTCAAGCCCTCAAGAAATCTAGTCCGCTTGGCCCTCTCCCGGCCAGAAACATGGGGAACGTACGCCAACAGAGATGAAAACTTCCTAGCATACTCCCGAACAGTCATCGAACCCTGCTCCAGATGGTCGAACTCCCGCTCCCAGGCGTTCACATAAGATTCGGGTACATACTCCTGTCGGAAGGTCTCACAAAAACTGTCCCACGAGATCCCAACACCGGTCTCTAACAAGGTACTCGAAGCACCTCGCCACCAGCGCTCTGCAGCCTTCCTAAGCAAGAGGGTCGCTAAACTCAGCCGAAGATAATCATCATATTGCACCCGATCAAAAAGACCAATAATGTTCCGGAGCCACGAGTCTGCATCCTCACTGGACTCATCACCATTAAAGACTGGAGGGTTCATCCCCTGAAACCGTGCTATAACAAAATCCATCCGCCCACCGGGGGAGGCAAGTCACCAACTTCCTCCTCCTCATCATGCCTACTACTAGTACGACTAGGAGCGCTACGCCGATCCTCATTCTGTCCTGCCGATTCCTCAAACTGCCCTTACCTCTACCACGACGTCTAGGCGGCATCTACGAAAACACTCAACAAGATCAAGCAATACAGAACAGATACAGCATAGATAGCACATAACACAAAAATATGCATCACGTAACCACATAATTCAAGCACATGCAACACACAACACTGTGCCTAGACTCAAGTGTGATCAAATAAATCAAGCTTATCCCAGCTTAAGCTCTGATACCAAAAATGTCAGGCCTCGTGCTCAAATCAGAGATAAAACATACAAACACATGCGGAAGCTACTAAAAAGCGGGTAAAATTTTTGTTTTTTGCCTGACGGTTTAAAACAATATAATTTAAAATAATACGATACTCAAAATACATCCCAGTTTAAGAAATCAACAAAACAACACAATCAGTATAGCATACGAGTACAAGTATCAGACTCCAACCACTGAATACAACAACGAAGCACAGGGCATCCCCTGGCTAACTCAACTGATACATATAGATATGCTATATGCAACTGGGACACGCTAACCACCTCCTGGGGCACCACCAGCTGGGTTAAAACCACGACCAGCTGTCAAACCTGGGTTCCCTGAAAACAACACAAACAAGGAAAACAACCAAGCCCCAGAGGGACATGGGGTCAAACCCCAGTACGGAGAGCAAATGAAATAGCTAAAAAAAGGCATAAGATAAAATGCAGATACTATGCACACAATCAAGGCTACCACCGAACGCCGGGAGCCAAAGAATTCCGACAGCTGCTCAATAATCGAAATCAGGTGCCATAATATGAGGTGTGAGAGCTACTCACTCCGCCCATATACATACTCAACCTGCGGTCACCCAAACCATAAGGTGTGAGAGCTACTCACTCCGCTCATGGTGGCCAATCACACCAGCAGGGAGAAAGCACGTGAGGTGTGGGAGCTACCCACTCCGCCCACAATTCTGAACCTTAACACATACAATTCAGGCAGTACAAGGCGCGGAAATAAAAGAGATCTGAATGCACAATGATAATGAGTGTATGCAATTAACAGCAGGCAGCAACAATGCTCAGCATACACGAAACAACAAATAGCAATCACTGCACATATCCACGCCAGATCTCACACATTATCTCTGCCGATTTCCAAGCTATGACAAGCTCAAATCCATACCTTAATTTGCACAACGATTACCACAAATACAGGCCCGAGAGATCTGAGTCCAACACCTGCTAAACACACGCACAAGCAGGTTTCAGGGAAACGCTAACAGGAACTCACGGCCAATCACAAAATTTCACGGCTGGGAATTAAACACTCAAACCAGCAATTACTCTTCCTAAAACATCTTAACAGGAAGCTTAAGCTAAGGCTAGAACCAAGATCTCATCGAATAAAACAGAGTTCTACCTGAACCACGCAACGCACGAACAAAACAGCAACTTCGTGCTTTCGCTCCAGCCAACGACAGCCTCCTAAAGTAGTAGAGGAAGAAAGAGCTCTTCGAGAGGAGTCCAACGCTACCTCGAACGTGAAAAATGGTGGCCGAAAACGATGGGAATCGCCGGATAAAATCATCGATGAACAGTACCCGAGGGTTTGAGAAACAGAGAACGAAAGTCGGGTAAATTTGCTAAGTATGGGATATGGTGAAATAATAGAAGACCACGCTTCTAACATATAAATACCCACAAGAAATCTGGTTAAAAATAGGCACCGACATAAACAGATCTCACAGCCATACAACGCATGCGCTACTTGCTCAAAACTCCACGGTGAAATCTGAAATGTTAACGCTAGTGAAGTCTGAAGGCTATTGCTCATCGCTGGAGAAATCTGGAAGCCAACGCTAAAAGCTGGAAATGCTAAATCTACCATGGAGAAGTCTGAACGCTAAAACCAACGCTGGAAATAACGCTCATGCTAAAACGACGTCGCACAGCGCCCCGGGTGACATCTGAATGCTAGCGCTAAAATCTGGACGCTGAAATCTGGTCAATCGAACACAGATTACCCAAAACAGATCTCTCCCTCCAGCGTTCACCAAACGACACCGTAGCCACTTATCCAAACGACATCAGTTAGCCCTCAATACAAAAACACGCGGGCAGATCTCTACTTCAGATTCTAGCGCTAAATACCAACCAGATCTCTCCTAAACGAGACTACCAGATCTCACAAAAACGACGGTGTTCCTTTCCTACGCTACAAAACACACTGCGCAAAAACAAAGGCACCAACGACCAGATTTCTCAAGAAACCCGAACAGCTTTCACCAAAACCGAGCAGACCTCTCAAAACCAGATTTCTCACTCGAAATCTCGAAAATATCAAAATTTCCAGAATTGCTTAAAATGTGGAATCTGACCCGAAAATATCAACCAAACTTCCAAACAGAGATCTGAACCACCAAAAATCTCTAAAAACCGATTAATTCAACAATTAATCTCAAATAACTTTTCAGGTCTCACATCTACACCAGTAGCTTTTTTCTCCTCACTACAGTTCACCGTAACCCTCACTCTCAGAAAAACAAGTTGCTTTAAAGTAAATCGACACAGTCAGTTTACTGATGCTCGAATCTGTTAAAGCCTTGTCACTTGTCTACTCAGACTAGACTCACCTTTCCTACATGAAATCCTAATCTGGCTTCTGAGTGAGTTCTAAAGTCCCAATCTAGTTTTTATATTATAAGCACTCTTTTGTACAACTTCTCCATCTGTATAAAAGAATAAACAATGGGATTACAAACTCTATATAAATCTGTATATATGTACACAAAATAATTTCCAACACCACTTGTACACAATATCTTAATTAGGTAAAATCTTCTATCTCATCCTCTAACTACTTTTTCTCGTTTGGCATCACCATTTCAAGCATGCCACAATCTCAGCCATTTGATACCTGAGTGCAGCTATCCCATCACAAAGTTCATGTTTTGTATTACTCAACTCCTTAACCAAAACAAAGTAAAGTGAGTCTTAGTTCTTACAGAGAGAGTCTTCGAAAGTGTTTAGTCTAGAGGACACATGATCTTTGAGTATCATCACATCAATCTGAGTTTGAATTTGTTGCACTCGCAGATCTCGTACGCCACCCTAATGTCTTCCACCTTTTTCGTTAGGCTTCGAAATTCTGATTCCAAATTGGATGCTAAGTACTTGTGAAAGTAGAGATCGTAGACAAATTGTAACGCCCCAAAATCCATAGGACCACAAATTATAATCCTTATAAATTGAGGACCCATTTCTAATTTCAGATTTCAGCATTGTTTATTTGTCCAAGTAACTGATTTCTTATTTCTTAAATTTCATAAGGTACAGAGGTCCGATCAGTTGTCACCCGAGCGTAGCCAAGCAATTTTCAAACTTTACAAATAAAATGGTTTTGGATGGGAGAATGGTTAAATTTCAGATTTTGTGTAGTACATTTACAAATCAAAACATTGACAGGGAATTTTAAATAAAATTTTCTGAAGTACGCCTGGTTTACCATGCCTACTTGAGTGTTTTCCCCTGTTACAAATCAGACTCAAATGCCTATGGTACATGGACTATAAGTTCATTCCTTTGCAAGAAAATATCCATTTTTGCATCAAAGAAAATAGGAAGCTCATCGTTGCGCTTGGGAAGACTCTCTGTTCGTGATCTGCTGTATCTCGTGATTCCTTCTTATTGAGGCAAGTAAATCTGATTCTTGCTACACCATGAAAGCATATGTATTGTTCTCGCTTCATTTCGTGATTCTTGCCTAAGCTATGTTTAATATCAGCCTTTGATCATGTTCTACTGATATTATAACGTATGTTTAATGTTCGGGTTCACATTGGATTATGTTTGGAACTCAAATGTATTTTACGAAGTTGATGATGTTGATTTTAAAACGCTGAGAATTTCATATTCAACTCATGTAAATTGTGATGTTCTTCTTCTCTATGGTGAATGGCAATGTCTAAATTTGACTCCATGAAGTTGGAAATGCTAGTCAAACCAGAACTAAATCTGGGTTGATAGGTAAATTCTGATATCGTGGATGTTATTCGTGATGTTGTAGTACCAGTTCTACAATCAACTGTCGCATTTCATAACCAACAGCTGGTTTACTGTTCATCTCGCATTTCATAACCAACAGCTGGTTTACTGTTCATCTTGCATTTCATAACCAACAGCTGGTTTAATGTTCATCTCGCATTTCATAACCAACGGCTGATTTACTGTTCACAGCGACTGGTTTGCTTGCGACTGGTTACTGTTGCTTGCGACTGGTTTGCTTGTGACTGGTTACTGTTGCTTGCGACTGATTTGCTTGTGACTGGTTACTGTTGCTTGCGACTGGTTACTGTTGCTTGCGACTGGTTCCTATGTTGCTTGCGACTGATTCCTTCCCCTAAGTGCCTCACTGCTGATTCACATCCAACGTATGGTTTTCTTTCAATGGCTGATTGTCCTTACCCAACGTCTGGTTGTTCTACTATTACTCCGTTTACCCGATTAATTGTGTTGACTATCGACATGTACCCAACAACTGGTTGCCCCAACGACTGGTTGTATCCTTCGACCGTTTAATCCAACAACTGATTTCCTATGTCTCAACTGGATGCTCAGTGAAAAATGTTTAGATGGAAAATGATTCAAAAATGAAGTGAACCCTGATGTTAAGATCTGAATTCATTCCAGAAGTTGTTTAAAGGAAGAAAGTGTTCAGACTTTAGGATTTATGGCAAAGATAACACATGGTCCATATTGGAAGGGTGAGCAGCTGACGAGAGGGTTGGTTGCCCCTTCATATTGGGTGAGATTTCACCATATTGTAACTGATATCAGTAATCATTAGATCGAGTGCAATGGGACCTAAGTAGAGCTTCTGAGCCATAAGTCTAATAAAAATGTTAACGCTGGGATTTGAACTTATTCCCAGAACAGATGTTTACGACGAATGATGCTTCACGAATTCCTTTAAACTATGATGTCTTATGTTTTATACCTGCATATTGTGCTTTTTTACCCTCGGTTTTGCTTGCTGAGCCCGTAGGCTCACTAGCTTTCTTGGTGAAGGTGACTCAGCGCCGGAGCAGATGGGAGGTGGAGTTTGAACCAGTAGCGGTGTGTTAGTGTTTATCGAAGGCCTGCGTTTCCGTGATGTTCATTTTGATTTGCTGTTTTTGTTGTCTTTGATCTTAGTCAAATCTGTATTGAGATCCGTTACAACAAAGATGAATTCAAGTAGAGTTCAGTAGTTGTAATATCGCGACTTCTCACTTTGTACTTTGAACTTGTAATGAAATCTGTTTTTATCTTCTTGGCGCCAAAGGTTGTACTTTGATTTTTATTTTGAGCAAGGCAATACAGCTTGTTCTATTTATTATTCAGCCCTTCTATTTTCCTTTTATTCCTTTTCCTTTGATCCCGTGACTCCCATGGGGGTTTGGGCGTCACAACATGGTATCAGAGCATGGTCCAGAGATAAACACACGCACTCTTCGCTGGAACAGATTTCATCGACCGTCTCTTCGGTGCAGTAAGTTTTCTTTTATGTTTTGGAGCATGTATTATTTATTCTTACATGTTCTGATGTTCATATGTGGTGGATTGTGGGCTATATATTAAGATGTATGGGCGAGGAAGAAGAAATATCCCAGTAGATGAATCCAGCCCTGATAGTAACGCTAGTATTGCCCAACTTCTAAGGTTGCTGGTAGAACAGCAGGGTAGAGGCAATGGCCAATCCTCCAGCAGTAGAGGACCTAGCAATGATGACCCTCAAGAACGATTCCGAAGACAGAAGCCAAGGGAGTTTAGCGGCACAACATATCCATTTGTCGCCGAAAGCTGGATTAAATCAATGGCGGTGATATTTGAGTATCTCCAAACGCCCGACTTAGAAAGATCCATATTTGCGGTTTACATGTTGAGAGATGATGCGATGTGATGGTCCCAAAAATAGGATCAAAACAAGTACAGGAGTTCAGGAGGGGGGGTTGAATGAACACCTTCGATTTTTCTATTTCAAAACTTTTTCAAAACGTTTTATACGCGTTGCTTAACTCAAGTCCAAGTTACCAGACTTGAGGTATCTCAGTTAAATGCAAATCTCTCGGCTAACTAAAAAGTGCGGAATGAAGCCGATTAATTTGTGAACAGTTAATAACAAATAAATGCATAAATGTAAAGAGATAAAGGGACAGAGGTTGTTTCTGGAAGTTCGGATATAAATATCCTACGTCTCCCCTTCTTCCTTTTTCAGGAAGGATACACTAGAAGATTTGATGTACACAGTCCTTCTGCAGACACCCGATCACACAAGCCTCACTTGTATGAACTCCTAGCAACTCCACAAACTTCCACGCAGACGCAGCTTCTGGTTTACAACACTTTGAAATATTTTCAAACGGCTTTGAGAGCACGTTTGTTACAGACTCAATCGAATGATTACAACAATGAATACACGTATGTGAGTGCTGTAAAATCTTCTGGTTTCTAAAACATAGAAACTGGATTCAACAAGTGAACCAGAATATGACTCGAAGATATATCTATGTAAGATCAACGCGAAAGTTCTTCGAGTCTTTGAGCTTTTTGAATGACTTCAACAAGGGATGGCTCAATAATAATTCAGCAGATTTTCAGCAATAGCAATAGCAAGAGTTGTGTTCTTCGATTCAAAACTGCTGGTATTTATAGTCTTCGCTCAACAGTCATTTGAATTGCTAAGGAAATAAAATCCTTTTTGAAATTTTGATAATCTGTAACCGTATACTCTGCTCCACTACAAGGTAAATTGCACACTGTCAGAGCTAATTTGACGATTTCCATATCTGTGCAATAACCGTATAACAACCTCTGTAAATATGTACTATTTACCAAAAATAGTACCAACGTTGTCTCCTAAATTCCAGGCAATTTGTACGATTCTGTTAATCTTTTCCATTTTGAGTAAACAATCGTATTTGAATTTCTTTATCGCTTGCGCCTGAAATTTCTTCATCATTGTTTAAGATCTTGCGACTGGAAGACGCTTGAAAGCATGCAACGACTGGTTTCCTTTAACGCGTGCGTTATTCCAGCGACTGGATTCACAAAATACTGTAGCTCTCGACCGGTTCCAATACGTTGTCGTTTCAACTTATTCAAACGACATCGTTTCCAATACACCCTCGACTGGTTGAAAAATACTGTAGCTCTCGTCTGGATGTACAAACCACGGTAGTCTCGACTGGTTTCGAAGGCCATCGACTGATTCCAATACGCCGCCGTTCCAACTCTATTTAAACACTGTCGTTTTGCAATCTAACATTCAAATACTTGCGTCTGATTCAAGAACACTGTAGCTTGCGTCTGGTTATAAGAACACTGTATCTCGCGTCTGGTTATAAGGACCCTGTAGCTTGTGTCTGGTTATAAGAACACTGTAGCTTGCAACTGATTTGATACCAAGACTGATTCACTGTAGCTCTCGTCTGGATAATCTTGTCGTCTGGATTCACAACTACTACAAATTGCGTCTGATTTTCCAGATTTAACTTATCTTTTGTTATCACCAAAACCATAAATTTTATCCTAACAATTTCCCCCTTTTTGGTGATGACAAAACCTAGCAGCTGAGATAAATGAATCACGAACTGCTGGAATGCAAGCTTTCATTAACAAGAAAATTGTACACAAGATTTGTACAAAAATGAATACTAATTCTATCCTAATGTCTTCTTCTTCTCTTTGATCCACTCAATTCCCTTCTTCTTCTTTCTCTATCCCTTTCAGCCTGCAACAGACTTTTGCGTCTATCAGTATCCATTACTCTTTCCATAATGTTTCTCTGTGCCATTTCAACTCTCTGCGAAAAGTCTGGTGAACTAACATTAGCACCAGTGCCTCTGATTTGATCAACGGGAGGTGGTGGAGGTTGAGGTCCTCGGCTGCTGCTACTTTCCCCCTTTTTGTTATCACCACCCCGATTGATATATGCAACGAGTTCTCTTAGTTGGGTGGTAATGATATTTAGGGTCTGCTGTGCTTGAGCACTAAACTCCAATAAATCATTTCTAGTAGCTGCCACTTGCTCATCCAGAGAATTGATTCTAGCATTAAGCTCTTGGTGAGACTCCCTAACCACTCTCCGAACAGCAACAACATCAAGACCAGTAGTTACAATCTGAGTTCCAAGCTGCTTAGGAGATGATTTTAACTCCAGCAACAAGAGAGTACGTTGATCATTTGAATCTCTGCGCAACACCCCAAGAACCCGATCCTGTGCATTGAGGCGTGTGATAACTTGCTTCTCAAAGTCGTCGAGGTGCAATAATATTGTATCCTTGTGCTTGGCACCATCATCTTGTTCACGGATTTCATCGATCGAAGCTCGCAACTGGTTCAATGCCGCGCTGATATCTGGACTAGGAGCAGAAGTAGTAGCAGCAGTATCCTGATCAGCAAAATTCATTGAAATGTCGTCTGAAGAAGATTCCGAAGAAGAAGGCTCATCTAACATCTGTAAAACCGGAGCAACGGAAACTGAATTCGGAGAAACCAAAAGTGGACTACCCGCCATCTGTACACTGCATAAAGCTATTCTTTCCAAAGCAATAGAAGAAACGAAATCACTAACATCCACTGAATTGATTCTGTGAAATAAGAAAACTGAGTAAAAACTGTACATAGCTGAAACCATACGCGCGAAGTAATTGTTGGCCTCAGAAGTCTAGAGGCTGGTTCCACAACAACGATATCCCGACAAAAATTTCTTGCGCCTACTGGTAGAAGCTTTCCAGTAATAAAGAATTGGGCAAGCTCAAGATGAACATCTGCCAAACGCTTCTTGAATGTCTTAAAGAAATCACTCACCGTAGGGAGAGTGTCATCATATTGGCGCTGGCTAGGAACTTCACTCGAAATTATTGGCTGGGGAATTTCACCCACTGGTCAGCACATGGTTCAATAACCCACGTTCCATTAACCCTCATCATGGTTCGTATCCAGCAGGAGGAGTGAGTATTTGTGTTGGTTCTGGCAATTACAGCACCTTGATTACGTGGGCTACCCTCAAAAATCTGAGAACAACATGTCTTCTTCCATGTAAGACCATGTGCTCGTGCCTCCTTCGTCAATTCTTCCAAAACAAACAGATGAAGGGTGGAAAGCATGTCTATAACTTTAAGATCAATCGTCGAAAATCCTTCACCAGGAACAAAATTATTCCTCCACGAATCTAGGTATTTCTTCACTAAAAGTTCTCTATATTTCAGTAATATGTACAATTTCCGTTGAATAGCTACTTGGGTTGACTCTGTTTCTCCCCAAGACAAAACTTGCTCCTCTTTCTTGGACATTTCCTCGACATTTAAGGTTGCCAGTTTCTTCAAACTAAAAGAATTAAAGAATTGAGCTACGTCGTCAATCACCTGTGCTCTTAATTTGACAAGCAGATCGATGTCGGCACCAATCAACGAATAATGTTCTTTAGCTGGATTGCCCTTCACTGGGTCTTTCTCCACCAAAATTTTCTTCCCTTTATCATCAGCAGGGATTTTAGGAAGACTGGCCAGATACTGAGTCTTCTCATCAACACCTGGGATCTGGATCTCTTTGCCCATTGTGATCTTAGTAATTTCTATGCCAGCAGAAGCCAATGGAACGTCGACTGGAATTGTCATAAGAATATCGTCCAGCGACATCTGCTCTTCGGCATCAATCAATCCATCAACTTGCTTATCCTCCCTCATTTCTACATCCTCTGGTTCCTCCTCAAAGAATTGTACCTGCTGGTCTCCACCAGCAGCACCAACATCCAGGGTTTCTACATCTTCATCAGTGTCACTTGCAGTGACCACTGGTCTTTCAGCATCCCATTTTGCAATAAGATCATCGTAGGGAAGATCAAACCAATGTGGCTCTTTAGCAGCAACCACTGTCTCTTCAATCACAGTTCCCTGGGGCTGTTCCCCATCATCTTTTTGAAAAACAACATCCAGTTGATTAAGAACCTTTTTAGTGACTGCGTCTGGATCAGCAGTCGCAGGAGCAACAACTGGTACAACGACTGGTACACCAGTCGTAGCCTCTTCGACTGGATGTTCAGCAGGAAATCTACCAGCCACTGGCTCATTAATTTCAAGATCATCCTCCAAAACCAACCTCCTCTTCCTCTTCTGTGATTTGCGTTTGGGCACAGGGGGTTGTTCAACTGGTGCATGTGCAATAACCATGGGTTTACCCTTAGTGGTTCGCTTATTTTTCACCACGGGGGCTACCTCAATATCAACCGCTGGCCTCTTGTGAGACACAACCTTCTTCACATGGGTCTTCTTGACCCTTGGAGAGGCTGCAGTATCCTCCATTTCAACCTTTTCATTAATGTGAACATACCGGTGAACAGTTTTCGCTATCAAGACTCTGGGAATGGGAAATGCCCTTGCTTCACCCAAATCCAATCCTGGAATATTCTTCAATAAAACACTTATCTGAATTGCAAAACCCTTCGCCTGCCTAGTACCCGGTGTCACCATATCCTTAAAAACACTGAACAGCAAGTTGCTCCAATTCACTTTTACGTCAAGCGATATTGCCGTCATCAACATAAATCTATCACGGGTCAAGACATCGAAGGACCCAGCTTTGACATAAATTGTTTTTACCAGAATATCATGCAGTGGGCGATATTGAATCTTCAATTCCTTTTTCAGACAAGAGATACTTACTTGCTCCTTTAATTCGGAAAACAGACTGCGTGCATCAAATACAAGATTCTTAGGAACATCAGACGAATTCGTTAAACCTTCAGTCGGTAAATCGAACGCTGTCGCAAACAAACTCTCAGAAATCTCAACAGTTGTGCCCCTGATGGTGATGACCACCATTCCGTCTTCTCTAACTGAACCATTTGTGATAAATTCTGTCAGTGCAGCTTCATAGAACACGGCGGGGCAACCCAAAAACTCTTTTAACCCCGTCGCTATAAGCGACTCAAACATCTATACTAGAGCAGCGTCGCCCATCCCAAACACGGAATCGAAGTCGACGTGATGGCTGCTACTGATCAAAGAAGATGCCATATTTGATTCTGATTGAGAGCAAAGAGACCTGTGAAATATGGTTTGTGCAAAGAAAATACACGAAGAAAGCAAGAGAGCAATAGTACGATAGCAATGTTTGCAAAGTAAAAGACAATGAACAGTGTACGCCGTAATATATATGGAATATGAAAGGGTAAGAATTGGGAACGGTGTAGATGTGACTTTTGGAATGATGACAAATCCACGTGTCACATATCCAACGGCGCGTACTATTTTGGAAATGATTTAAAAAGATATTTTTCAAAATATTTTAATCGTACAGAGTAAAAGATTTGTCGAAATGTTTTAATCGAACAGAATATTTTTCAAAATATTTTAATCGTACAGAGTAAAAGATTTGTCGAAATGTTTTAATCGAACAGAATATTTTCAAGGAATATTTGCAAAATAAATATTTTAATCGTAGAGAACGCGCGCCAAAAATATTAAGTCACAACTACTGCATCTGGTTTTACAACATTGCAGCTGGTTTTTAATGTATCGCAAGGTAGACAAGATCTGGTCACAAATAAGTATAGACTGTATATATGCAACATTTGAGTGTCCAGACGCAACATATTCAGACGACGTCACACTTAACAATCCAGATCTTGGTTCGCCCTGCGACTGGTACTTACCGCGACTGGTATATTCCCAACACAACATGCTTCTCTCAGCTGGTTGTCTACTGTTCCCCTTGAACACATGACTTGCAACTGAGTGAGGCGATGGCTAACAACCTGCAAATGTTAGTGCCTAGACAATCAATGCAATTCAAGGAGACCTAAGATATTTCTAAAATAAGAAAACTTAGCGTCTGGCAGAGGTTTGGTGAAGATGTCAGCAACTTGTTGCTCCGTCGACACATACTCCAACCGGACGTCCTTCTTTAGCACGTGGTCTCTGATGAAATTATGCCTGATGTCAATGTGTTTGGTTCTCGAATGCAGCACAGGGTTCTGGGTGATCGCTATCGCACTTGTGTTGTCACAGAGAATAGGAGTTTCGGAAGCATCAATGCCATAATCCTTCAATTGATGTTGAATCCAGAGGATTTGAGCGCAACAACTGCCAGTAGAGAGGTACTCTGCTTCGGCTGTTGACGTGGCAATTGACGTCTGCTTCTTACTGAACCAGGAGATCAGTCGATCCCCTAAGAATTGACATGTTCCACTTGTTCTCCTGCGATCAATCCTGCATCATACGTAATCTGCATCACTGTAACCTATTAGTTGAAAGCCTGAGTCTTTGGGATACCAAAGACCTACGTTGGAAGTACCCTTTAAGTATTTAATATTCGCTTTACAGCAATGTAATGCGATTGCTTTGGCTCTGCTTGGAATCTAGCACACATACAGACAGCAAACATGATGTCTGGTCTGGTAGCTGTTACGTAAAGCAACGAGCCTATAATTCCGCGATAAAGAGATACCTCAATGGCAGATCCAGCTTCGTCTTTATCCAGTTTAATCGTAGAGCTCATGGGAGTCGCTGCTGCTGAACTATTTTCCATTCCAAATTTCTTCAACAGTTCTTTTGTATATTTTGCCTGGTTGATGAATATACCATTCTCCAACTGGCGAACTTGTAAGCCCAAAAAGAACGTCAGCTCCCCCATCATACTCATCTCGAATTTATCCTGCATTAACTTAGAAAACTTCTGGCACAGTTTGGGGTTAGTTGACCCAAAGATAATGTCATCGACATATATTTGAACTAATAGAATATGGTCAGCTTTTACAAATTTGAACAAAGTCTTATCCACTGTGCCTATTGTAAAGTCATGCTTGATTAAGAACTGTGATAGTGTATCATACCAAGCTCTGGGTGCTTGTTTCAACTCATACAGAGCTTTATCCAGTTTGTAAACAAAGTCTGGATGAGTATGATTAACGAAGCCAGGAGGTTGTGCAACATACACTTCCTCTGTTAAGACACCATTAAGAAAGGCACTCTTAACATCCATTTGAAAGACTTTAAAGTCTTTGAATGCAGCATAAGCTAAGAACATGCGAATGGATTCTAATCTTGCTACTGGTGCAAAGGTCTCATCAAAATCTATTCCTTCCATTTGTCTAAATCCTTGTGCAACCAGCCTAGCCTTATTTCTAGTTACTATGCCATCTTCATTCAATTTGTTCCTAAAGACCCACCTAGTTCCTCTAACTGAATGATTATTAGGTCTAGGTACAAGTGTCCATACTTTATTACGTTCAAACTGATTTAATTCTTCTTGCATTGCTTCTATCCATCTTGGGTCTGCTAAGGCCTCATCTATCTGCTTAGGTTCTATATGCGATAGAAATGCAGCATCAAAATGATCATGAGATAGCTGGCCTCGTGTGCGAATAGGGGATTCGAAATTACCTATGTGGATGATTTTTGTTCCACCGGAGATCAAGTCCAATGGGATTTGTTCTTTGTTCCCCCTGTGTTGTTGGCTGGATTGCAACTGCTGGATTGTCTGACACCAATTGAAAATGTTCATTGTTGCCTTGTGCATCAGAATCTAGTTGTCGTGATGTACTTGCGACTGGTTCACCAGCCGTTGGTGAAGACATGCTTGCAGTTGTTTGGTCAGGCATTGGTCTTGAGACCAATAGAGAATCGCTTGCGACTGGTTGTCCAGCCGGTGGTCTAGAAATGCATGCGACTGGTTGACCAGTCGTTGGTCGTACATTTTTTGCAACACTTCCAGCAGCTGGTGCACTTGGGGCAATATGATCCTGCGGCTGATCCACGTTAGTTAAATCAATAACTACTGGATTACCTGGCAGATCCTGTTGAACATTGTTATGCGTAGTGACCACTGCTGGTTGTTCTTCCTCAGCTGATTGTCTTTGTGGCACGTCTTCGTCTGATGCTTCAAGACTTGTTGACTCCAGATGTGAACACAAGTCATGTAGGCTAGCAGCTGAATTTGACTTGAAGCTGGTTTCATCAAACACTACGTGTGCTGATTCCTCAACTGTCAAGCTTCGATTGTTGAAAACTCGAAATGCTTTGCTCACAGCTGAATAGCCTAGGAAGATACCTGCATCAGATTTTGGTTCAAAGGCTGTTAGACGCTTCTTTCCATTGTTATGAATGAAACATTTACACCCAAACACCCTAAAATAAGAGATATCAGGTTTCTTGCCATTCCATATCTCATATGGGATTTTATCGTGCATCCTATTAATCATAGATCTGTTTTGAGTGTAACATGCTGTGTTAACTGCTTCTGCCCAAAATTTTTTAGAAATACCAGAATAAGCAATCATAGATCTAGCAGCTTCTTTTAAAGTGCGATTTCTCCTCTCAGCTAACCCGTTTTGCTGAGGAGTTCTAGCTGCTAAAAGCTCATGCTTTATTCCTAAATCTTCCAAATAATAAGTCAATTTAAAATTTATAAACTCAGTACCGCGATCACTTCTTATCCGGTTGACTGAACAAGATCTATCATTTTTTAAACGTTTCAAAAGGGGTATCAGCTGGTCGGCGGTTTCAGATTTTGCTTTTAAAAACAGCACCCAAGTATATTTTGAAAAATCATCAACCACTGCTAGGGTGTAGGACGTTCCCCCTAAGCTTGTTACTGAAATAGGACCAAAAAGATCCATATGTAAAAGCTCAAGGCAACGGGAAGAACGTTTTCCGCCTTTATTTTTGAAAGTCGATTTAATATGCTTACCAAGCTGACAAGCTGCACAGATCTTATCCTTAGAAAATTTTAATTTGGGCATACCAAAGACCATATCATGCTCACTCAACTTAGCAAGTGTTTTGAAGTTTAAATGGTTCATTCGTTGATGCCACAACCAACTCTTGAAAGAGTCAGCTGTAAGACAAAGCTGTTCAGACCTCAACTGCTCTGACCAATCGATAACGTAGGTATTCCCCGAACGTTTACCTACCAATACAGTCAGACCATTTGAGTTCTGAACTGTGCACGTGTGTTGTTGAAAATTAACTATGTAACCTTTGTCACATTGTTGACTGATACTAATCAAATTATAGCTAAGATTATCAACAACCAATATATCTGAGATAGAAATGTTACCATGGGTAAGCTTACCCTTACCCACAGTGTTACCAAGTGCATTATCACCAAAGACTATTTTCGCTCCTTTGTGTGGAACAACATCTGTCAACAGCTTTGGGTTTTCTGTCATATGTCGAGCGCACCCACTGTCCAAGTACCAAATAATTGCGTCTTCAGTAGCTTTGTACCTGTTACCCTGCAATCATACAAACAAATTTTGATACCCAATTTTACTTGGGTCCTGATTGGATTACCCCTTTCGGGACCCATACTTGAATTACCTTAACAGTTTTTCCAGTATAAGTATCCTTAAGGGTCTGTGCATAATTGCAGTGAGATCTATTGAGTTTTGATTTCATATGGTGACCATATAGATCTCTTTTCCACTGAACCTTTGTCCAACCAGATTTTTCCTTCGTTGAACTACGCCATGACTGGTTAGGAACAAATGGCTTTCGACCAGCTTTCACTTTTTCTTTGTCCAGTCTGCTCTTTAGCCAGCTTGTCTTGGAGTTCTCAGGTTTTGAAAAGCCGATACCAGCCTTTCCATTATCGTTCAGCTTTGGAGAGTTCTGGTCATCAAACGTTATTGGCAGTGAGATCTATTGAGTTTTGATTTCATATGGTGACCATATAGATCTCTTTTCCACTGAACCTTTGTCCAACCAGATTTTTCCTTCGTTGAACTACGCCATGACTGGTTAGGAACAAATGGCTTTCGACCAGCTTTCACTTTTTCTTTGTCCAGTCTGCTCTTTAGCCAGCTTGTCTTGGAGTTCTCAGGTTTTGAAAAGCCGATACCAGCCTTTCCATTATCGTTCAGCTTTGGAGAGTTCTGGTCATCAAACGTTATTGACTCAAAGCAATCATATATCACGTCAGCTTTGACAAAGCTCATTTTGTTGAACTTGTCATATGCTGGTTGTGATTGAGTACTTGTCTCTCCTTCACTGCTCTCATTATTAGCAAAACCTAAAACCAGTTTTATCATACACTGGTTTTTGCATTTCTTGCAGCTTGTGGAGAGCACGAGAAGACTTGTTCCAAGAGCTCATCTCTTTAGTCAATTTATCAACTTCAGCTTTGAGCTCACTGGATTCATTTCTCAACAATTCATTCTCAGCTGTCAGTTTACTCAACTCAATCTTCAAGCTGTCAATATCCTCAAGCTCATCAGAACTTGATTCAATCGAGCTACCTTTCAGACTTATGTTTTCAGCTTTAACTTCCTCGAATGAATGAGAAAGCTTCATGTACTCTTTGACCATGTCATTTAGTGCACTGACAAGATCTTCTCGTGTAAATTCAACGTTAGAGAAATCGAATACCTCATCATCCGATGTTTGATCAGCCATGAAGCAATGAACTTCCTCTTGTTCACTGTCACTTGATGAGGAGCTGCTTGATGAAGATTCTAAGTCAGTATCTGCCCAGCTTTTGGTGCTTTCCTCAGCAACCAACACTTTACGATCATGCTTGCGGCTGAGTCTCTTGTCACTTCTCGTTTTCATCCGCCTGTCCTTGGATCGCTCCTTGGATCTCTCAACAGCTCTTTCATCATTCTTTTCATCTCTGTTGTATCGATCCTCCTTATATCGATCATCAGCTCTCTTGTCGTCTCGCTTGTATCTATCAGCTGATCTCTTGTCGTCTCTGGATCTATCCTCCTTCCTTGGCCTATTGCAATCAGCTGCAAAATGACCTGGACGATCACAGTTAAAGAATTTCATATCAGTACTTACTTTATCAGATTTATGAAAGTTACTATAAGGAGAGGAAGGGTTGAAAGATCTTCTCATGAATTTCCCAAACTTCTTAACGAAGAGGGACATGACGTCATCGCTTAGTTGATCCGCCGTCTTGCTTGTTCTTGGAGAGCACTGTTTAGTAGTAGTCGCTGCAAATGCTTTCGTCGGCTGAGAGGTGGATGGTACTTCAGATCTTGTCTCGAGTTCAAATTCATATGCTTTCAAGTTTGCGAACAGATCATGAAGCTCCAGTTTGTTCAAATCCTTTGATTCCCTCATCGCCATTGTCTTCACATCCCACTCTCTTGGTAATGCTCTCATGACCTTCATTGCCAGCTCTCGGTTACTGTATTCTTTGCCCAGACTGTTCAACTTGATCACTATAGCGCTGAATCTTTCGTCGAATTCTGTCATTGTTTCTCCGTCCTTCATCTTGATGGACTCATACTTCCGTTGAGCGACGGTCAACTTGTTCTCTTTAGTCTCGTCGCTTCCCTCACATATCTGGACCAGCTTTTCCCAGATGTCTTTGGCTGTGGCACAGGTTTTGATTTTGCTGAACATGTTTTTGTCGTTGTCCAGCGTATTGTATAGGATGTCCCTGGCCACATTGTCTAGGTTTGCTTTCTCCTTGTCATCATTTTTATATTCATGTCTGGCTTTCTCAAGATACCGAGGCTCGCCATTTGTTACAGCAACCGCCAGATTAGGCTTCATTATCTTCAATGGCCCTTCAGTAATAACAGTCCACATCTCATCATCCATTGCAGCCAGATGCGCCTGCATGCGAATCTTCCAATCATCGTAGTCCTCTCTGGAGAACAAAGGAATCTTGTTTTGAGAAGTAGGTTGAATGAACTCCTTCGATTTTTCTATTTCAAAACTTTTTCAAAACATTTTACACGAGCTGCTTAACTCAAGTCCAAGTTACCAGACTTGAGGTATCTCAGTTAAATGCAAATCTCTCGGCTAACTAAAAAGTGCGGAATGAAGCCGATTAATTTGTGAACAGTTAATAACAAATAAATGCATAAATGTAAAGAGATAAAGGGACAGAGTTTGTTTCTGGAAGTTCGGATATAAATGTCCTACGTCTCCCCTTCTTCCTTTTTCAGGAAGGATACACTAGAAGATTTGATGTACACAGTCCTTCTGCAGACACCCGATCACACAAGCCTCACTTGTATGAACTCCTAGCAACTCCACAAACTTCCACGCAGACGCAGCTGCTGGTTTACAACACTTTGAAATATTTTCAAACGGCTTTGAGAGCACGTTTGTTACAGACTCAATCGAATGATTACAACAATGAATACACGTATGTGAGTGCTATAAAATCTTATGGTTTCTAAAACATAGAAACTGGATTCAACAAGTGAACCAGAAGATGACTCGAAGATATATCTATGTAAGATCAACGGGAAACTTCTTCGAGTCTTTGAGCTTTTTGAATGACTTCAACAAGGGATGACTCAATAATAATTCAGCAGAGTTTCAGCAATAGCAATAGCAAGAGTTGTGTTCTTCGATTCAAAACTGCTGGTATTTATAGTCTTCGCTCAACAGTCATTTGAATTGCTAAGGAAATAAAATCCTTTTTGAAATTCTGATCATCTTTAACCGTATACTCTGCTCCACTACAAGGTAAATTGCACACTGTCAGAGCTAATTTGATGATTTCCATATCTGTGCAATAACCGTATAACAACCTCTGTAAATATGTACTATTTACCAAAAATAGTACCAACGTTGTCTCCTAAATTCCAGGAAATTTGTACGATTCTGTTAATCTTTTCCATTTTGAGTAAACAATCGTATTTGAATTTCTTTATCGCTTGCGCCTGAAATTTCTTCATCCTTGTTTAAGATCTTGCGACTGGAAGACGCTTGAAATCATGCAACGACTGGTTTCCTTTAACGCGTGCGTTATTCCAGCGACTGGATTCACAAAATACTGTAGCTCTCGACCGCCTCCAATACGCTGTCGTTTCAACTTATTCAAACTACATCGTTTCCAATACACCCTCGACTGGTTGAAAAATATTGTAGCTCTCGTCTGGATGTACAAACCACTGTAGCTCTCGACTGGTTTCGAAGGCCATCGACTGATTCCAATACGCCGCCGTTCCAACTCTATTTAAACGATGTCGGTTTGCAATCGAACATTCGAATACTTGCGTCTGATTCAAGAACACTGTAGCTTGCGTCTGGTTATAAGAACACTGTAGCTTGCGTCTGGTTATAAGAACACTGTAGCTTGCAACTGATTTGATACCAAGACTGATTCACTGTAGCTCTCGTCTGGATAATCCTGTCGTCTGGATTCACAACTACTACAAATTGCGTCTGATTTTCCAGATTTAACTTATCTGTTGTTATCACCAAAACCATAAATTTTATCCTAACACGATGCTCTGGTGGGAAGGAGCAAATCTTACAGTAGATGTGACAAATCTTCCCTGGGAGGAATTCAAGCGGGTGTTCTTTGAACAGTATTTCACAGAGGATAAGAGGTCCGAATTGAAAAGAGAATTCTTGATGATCAAGCAAGGGAACATGACTGTCCAGGAATAAGTTCTAAAGTTTGAACGAGGATGTTATTTAGTACCGCTGATTGGATCTGATCCTAAGGAGAAATTGCGATATTTTGTCGATGGATTGAAACCTGCGTTTAGACATTATGTGAGGCTGGTAGAACCAAAAGATTATCGAGGAGCGGTGGACAAGGCTCTAAGAGCTGATCAAGATTGGAAATCTGTGGTGGAAGAGCGATAGCTGAAGAGACAGATCTTCCAACAGAAAGACCAACGACCACCCAAGAAGCCATATAAGAATCAGCAGCGGGCGTAGGAACAGAAGCCTCAGGAGCAGAAACCTTTGGTTGTACAACCCATTAGCACGGTTTCAGCAGTCGGCAGTATACCTCAGTACCCTAAGTGTCAGAAGAACCACCCTGGTCCTTGTAGAGTGGGACAAAATGTTTGTTATAGATGTGGATTGCCAGGGCATGTTATTAAGAATTGCCCGAAGTCAAAACAGTTGGTGACTAGTAGAGCTTACGTCATGACAACCGAGCAAGCCAATCCAGACTCTACAGTGGTTATGGGTAAGATCTTGATTTCTGGGTTGCCCTCATCAACCTTAATAGATTCAGGTGCGACACATTCATTCATAGCAGCAGATTTTGCTAAGAAATTACATGTTAGACCCAACCAGGTGACTACAGGATTTTGCGTAACAGTGCCCTCTGGGGAAGAGCTGGTATCCCATAACTTGTTTCGTGACTTAGAACTTAGACTCCAAGGGCATTCAGTTACCACTAATTTGATTGTATTACCTATGCCTGAGTTTGATCTGATTTTAGGAATGGATTGGTTGACCAAATACGGAGTCGTGATAGATTTCAAGCTTAGAACCGTAGTGGTAAAACCTTCAAGTGGAGACTGGTTCACGTTCGAGGCTAGCCAGATGTGTAAAATCCCTCGAATTATTTCAGCTCTTAAGGCGCAGAGTTGTTTGAGGAAAGGAGAATTAGTATTCTTGATAAGCCTATCCTCTTTAGTAGCTACCAGTAAACCTCTACTTTCAGATGGAGAAGTAGTGAACGAATTCCCCGAGGTTTTTCCAGAAGACATATGTGGACTGCCACCTGATAGGGAGTTGGAATTCGCAATTGATTTAGTGTCAGGAGCAGCACCAGTTTCTAGACCACCTTATAGTCTTGCTCCATCAAAATGAAAGAATTAAAGGAGCAATTACAAGAGCTGTTGGACAAGGGCTTTATCGACCAAGTTGGAATTCGCAATTGATTTAGTGTCAGGAGCAGCACCAGTTTCTAGACCACCTTATAGTCTTGCTCCATCAAAATGAAAGAATTAAAGGAGCAATTACAAGAGCTGTTGGACAAGGGCTTTATCGACCAAGTACATCACCATGGGGAGCCCCTGTTTTGTTCGTCAAGAAGAAGGACGGGAGTCTAAGGTTGTGTATAGACTATAGAGAGTTGAATAAGCTGACGATTAAGAATAAATATCCCTTGCCTAGAATTGAGGATCTATTTGACCAGTTGAAGGGATCGATAGTTTTCTCTAAGATTGATTTGAGGTCTGGTTACCACCAATTGAAGATAAAACCAGCAGATTTGAGGTCTGGTTACCACCAATTGAAGATAAAACCAGCAGACATCTACAAAACAGTCTATAGAATACGATATGGTCATTATGAATTTTTGGTAATGCCCTTCGGACTCACTAACGCCCCCTCAGCTTTTATGGACTTGATTAACAGAGTTTTCCAACCCTTTTTAGATCAGTTTTTAGTTGTTCTTATTGACAATATTTTGGTGTATTCCAAGAACAGACTCGAACATGCAAACCACCTGAGAACAGTGCTTCAGATTTTGAAAGACAAGCAGCTGTTTGCCAAGTTTAGCAAGTGTGATTTTTTGTTGGAAAAGGTTTCTTTTCTCGGGCATATTATATCCAAAGATGGATTGGAAGTAGACACATCCAAGGTGGAAGCCGTTCGCGACTGGCCGATACCAACATCTGTTCAGAAGTTAGGAGTTTTCTGGGGTTAGCTGGTTATTACAGGCGCTTTATTAAGGGATTTTCGAAGATATCTCTTCCCTTAACCTCGCTGACGAGAAAGTTGAGCAAATTTGAATGGACCCACCCCCGACTGCCAAATTAGATTTGAGCAATTGAATCAGGCGTTGATTGAGGCTCCTGTGTTAACGATGCCATCTGATCAAGGGAAATTTGTCATCTATACAGATGCGTCGAAGTTGGGATTTGAAACTTAGTGGAATTTGCGTATAACAACAGTTTCCAAGCTTCCATCCAAATGGCGCCATACGAAGCTCTATATGGACGTAAATGTAGAATGCCTCTTCATTGGGATGAGATAGGAGAGAGAGATGGTCTAGGACCAGATCTGGTGGAATAAACCGTGAATGTTGTTAGAAGAATTAAGGAAATGATGAAAGCTGCTCAAAGAAACTTAGTGGAATTTGCGTATAACAACAGTTTCCAAGCTTCCATCCAAATGGCGCCATACGAAGCTCTATATGGACGTAAATGTAGAATGCCTCTTCATTGGGATGAGATAGGAGAGAGAGATGGTCTAGGACCAGATCTGGTGGAATAAACCGTGAATGTTGTTAGAAGAATTAAGGAAATGATGAAAGCTGCTCAAAGCAGACAAAAGATCTATGCAGACAATAGACGAAGGGAACTAAGTTTTGACGTTGGTGATCACGTCTTTTTAAAAGTGGCTCCAATGAAGGGAGTGATGCATTTTTGAAAGAAGTGAAAATTGAGTCCCAGGTATATAGGTCCCTACGAGATACTGGACAGAGTAGGAACATTGGCCTATCGATTAGCACTGACTCCTCATTTATCTTCAGTGCATAATGTATTTCATGTATCAGCCTTAAGAAAGTACGTTCCCCACCCATCGCATATATACTGCTGAACCGGTTCATTTAACGCCAGATTTGAGCTATGAAGAGAGACCAGAGAAGATCCTTCTTAGAGAGATTAGAAAACTGAGGAACCGTAGCATCCCAATGGTTAAAGTTCAGTGGTCGAATCAAACCGAACGAGAAGCTACGTGGGAAATGGAAGCTGATATGCATAGTCGTTACCCAAATTTGTTCGGTAAGTAAATTTCGAGGACGAAATTTTTATAAGGTGGGTAGAGTTGTAACGCCCCAAAATCCATAGGACCACAAATTCTAATCCTTATAAATTGAGGACCCATTTATAATTTCATATTTCAGCATTGTTTATTTGTCCAAGTAACTGATTTCTTATTTCTTAGATTTCATAAGGTACAGAAGTCCGATCAGTTGTCACCCGAGCATAGCCAAGCAATTTTCAAACTTTACAAATAAAATGGTTTTGGATGGGAGAATGGTTAAATTTCAGATTTTGTGTAGTACATTTACAAATCAAAACATTGACAGGGAATTTTAAATAAAATTTTCTGAAGTACGCCTGGTTTACCATGCCTACTTGAGTGTTTTCCCCTGTTACAAATCAGACTCCCATGCCTATGGTACATGGACTATAAGTTCATTCCTTTGCAAGAAAATATCCATTTTTGCATCAAAGAAAATAGGAAGCTCATCGTTGCGCTTGGGAAGATTCTCTGTTCGTGATCTGCTGTATCTCGTGATTCCTTCTTATTGAGGCAAGTAAATCTGATTCTTGCACCATGAAAGCATATGTATTGTTCTCGCTTCATTTCGTGATTATTGCCTAAGCTATGTTTAATATCAGCCTTTGCTCATGTTCTGCTGATATTATAACGTATGTTTAATGTTCGGGTTCACAGTGGATTATGTTTGCAACTCAAATGTATTTTACGAAGTTGATGATGTTGATTTTAAAACGCTGAGCATTTCAGATTCAAATCATGTAAATTGTGATGTTCTTCTTCTCTCTGGTGAATGGCAATGTCTGAATTTGACTCCATGAAGTTGGAAATGCTAGTCGAACCAGAACTAAATCTGGGTTGATAGGTAAATTCTGATATCGTGGATGTTAAACGTGATGTTGTAGTACCAGTTCTACAATCATCCGTCGCATTTCATAACCAACAGCTGGTTTACTGTTCATCTCGCATTTCATAACCAACAGCTGGTTTACTGTTCATCTCGCATTTCATAACAAATAGCTGGTTTACTGTTCATCTCGCATTTCATAACCAACAGCTGGTTTACTGTTCATCTCGCATTTCATAACCAACAGCTGGTTTACTGTTCATCTCGCATTTCATAACCAACGGCTGATTTACTGTTCACAGCGACTGGTTTGCTTGCGAGCTGTTGCTTTCGACTGGTTTGCTTGCGATTGGTTACTGTTGCTTGCGACTGGTTCCTATGTTGCAACTGATTCCTTCCCCTAAGTGCCTCACTGCTGATTCACATCCAACGTATGGTTTTCTTTCAATGGCCGATTGTCCTTACCCAACGTCTGGTCGTTCTACTATTACTCCGTTGACCCAATTAATTGTATTGACCATCGACATGTACCCAACAACTGGTTGCCCCAACGACTATCCTTCGACCGTTTAATGCAACAACTGATTTCCTATGTCTCAACTGGATGCTCAGTGAAAAATTTTTAGATGTAAAATGATTGGGTGAGATTTCACCATATTGTAACTGATATCAGTAGTCATTCGATCGAGTGCAATGGGACCTAAGTAGAGCTTCTGAGCCATAAGTCTAATAAAAATGTTAACGCTGGGATTTGAACTTATTCCCAGAACAGATGTTTACGACGAATGATGCTTCACGACTTCCTTTAAACTGTGATGTCTTATGTTTTATACCTGCATATTGTGCTTTGTTACCCTCGGTTTTGCTTGCTGAGCCCCTAGGCTCACTAGCTTTCTTGGTGCAGGTGAGTCAGCGCCGGAGCAGATGGGAGGTGGAGTTTGAACCAGTAGCGTTGTGTTAGTGTTTATCGAAGGCCTGCGTTTCCGCGATGTTCATTTTGTATTTGCTGTTTTTGTTGTCTTTGATCTTAGTCAAATCTGTATTGAGATCCGTACAACAAAGATGAATTCAAGTAGAGTTCAGTAGTTGTAATATCGCGACTTCGCACTTTGTACTTTGAACTTGTAATGAAATTTGTTTTTATCTTCTTGGCGCCAACGGTGTACTTTGATTTTTATTTTGAGCAAGGTGATACAGCTTGTTCTATTTATTATTCAGCCCTTCTATTTTACTTTTATTCCTTTTCCTTTGATCCCGTGACTCCCATGGGGGTTTGGGCGTCACACAAATCCTTTTCGCCCTCAGATCTAGACACGGCTGCATTCCGATCTGATTCTGATTCTCCATCATTATGTGCATCTGTAGCAGTAGGTGCTAAAACTCTAGGACTCTGTACAGTATCTTGTTCGGGAACCTGTTGTCCTCTGTATCTGTAAAGATTATTTCTAAATTATTTGAACTATGTACAGTATCAAAATTTTCTTGAAAATTTGGATAATGTTGATCCATTATTCCTATATGAGCCTGATGCTCCTTCACCTTCCAAAACCGTCTCAGATCTCGTTTTCTCAGTACATTCAGGAGCTTTGTGCTATACTGTCGTCATTGGAACATCCTAAGTCTACATTATATTTTGAGCCGGTTGCTCAATTGAGTTCACTGATGTTTGAGCTTTGTTCTGCATGAGCTTACTCCATGTAAATCCAGGGTCAATCTCAGCAGATTTCTCCCCACAGATAGATCTTTCAGGTAACTCAATAGGTAACTAGCTTGCGCTTGATGATACCTACATTGTTCCCCAAGCTATTTCAGTTCTGCTTCTAGGAGACGAATGCTCATTAGATCACGGTTGGCAGATAGCTTAGCACTGACTGCCACAAAATAACCCAAAAATCCTAGAACCAATCAGCTCCCTTCTCAACAGCAGCTCAGAAACTTTGTTTTTCTCAGCCTATAGAATTAAAATATCTATTTTTGTCATTCTTACTATGAGCTTCATCGACGAGATCTTGTTTAACCCTAACGCAGTGCAGAACTTTTTCCATTGATCAAAATGAGTGATCCAAGGGTCTATAGTTTCTCGAATGGTCTTGATCACCTCCAAAATGTTCCTCCACTGGGTTTGGCCTATCCAACTGTTGGCGCAGCTGCGGATCCTGATCCCATCCCTAAGGCCCATGGTCTCCTCGGGCTTCATCCTTATCAACTCGAATTTCTGGAGGGCAACCGTCAGGTTGTTTTCTTTGGTCTCCTCGTTACCCTCGCAGATTTGGGTTATCTTTTCCCATATCTCCTTCGTAGTGGTGCAAGTCTGGATCTTGCTGAACATGTTGTTTTCCATCGTCTTATACAGTATGTCCTTGGCAACGTTGTCCAGATTTGCCTTTTTCTTTTTTTTGGAAGTCCACTCCATCCTTGGCTTCTCAAACCACTGAGGAGCACCTGCAAATATAGCTATAGTAGTGTTCATCTTCATAATCTTTATCGGTCCATCTGTTATGACGAACCACATGTTATCGTCTTGAGCTGCTAAATGAGCTTGCATGCGAATCTTCCATAGATCGTACTCCTCCTTAGAAAACATGGGAATTTTATTGTGCGAGATCGACATATTCAATAAATGCAAATGATAAAGCTGTTCAAACACTGAGATTCCGAGCTCGGATATCAATTGTTAGGATCAAGCGCTTACCACTAGGCCAAAAGCTATAGCTGTTAACCAAGGTGTAACTTTATTTTATTATAACGTGGAAGCGCAGAGTGCACCTATTATGTGCGTTAGGGTCAGACTGTTAGGCCCATGAGTTCGAGGAGGGTGCATATCTAACTGCTGGTGCTGTCTCATTTTCTTAGAGGTCAGTCTTATCCTTTCCCGACCGTCGTCCCTGTCCCCACCAGAGATAATATTACCCGTTAAGATCTGACGTCACATTTTTACAGTCCACCTGGCCAACCAGATCAAACGGCACTATGTCAACAGCTTGACTTGGGTATTCGTTGTCTATCAGAACATCCACATTGGTGTTAATACTTGGGTTAAATAACATTAAAACAAATATGGAGGTGTTTGATAGGATAGGTTAAAGAACATCACGAAGTTTAGAGGAAGGTGAATAAACTCATTTTAAAATCACGTTTGTAAAGACCATTTTGGCACATCTCTGAGTTACCAGCTGATTGTAGATATCAGTCTGAGCTGGTCTCTTGAGCAATAAAAAGATTTATGTGGAGAAAATTAAATTGATCAATGAACAAAATAAGTACTGTGTACACTTAAATCAGTTAAGAGATAGATATTTGTTTCTGGAAGTTAGAAGCAATGCTTCTACATCTCCCCTTCTTCCAAATTAGAAGGTAATCCTTTAGAAGACTTTGAATAGAATATACAATGTTTTTTCAGTTTTCTAAAAAAGGCTTAAGGAGGCATGCACACAAACTTCATTCTAACATAAGCATAGAACTGATTTACCCTAACCACGAACGTGATTCATTGTCTATTCGAACAACCACATTGGTTGTTAATATTTGGTCATTAAAACATCCAAATAGCATTACAAAAAATATGGACGTGTGTTATAACAACAACTAATAGGATCGAATAAAGAACATCACATAGTTTAGAAGGGGTGAATAAACTCTTTTCGAAATTTTGTTTTTTAAAAACTGTTTTGAGAATAAGATCGATTAAGAACTGATGCAAATACTTAATCTATTCTGTTCTCTTGAGAAATAAAATAATTTTTTTAAAATCTCAGCTGAACAATGAACTTAAAAATTCAGATGTATGCAAATTGAAATGTAAAACACATTGGACACGGGATTTTTTTATGGAAGTTTGAAGCAACGCTTGTACGTCTCCCTTCTTACACAACTGGAAGGATTTTCACTAGAGGGCTTTGAATATGTTACTCAGTATCCTAAACCACTCAGTCGGACAACACCCGAATTGAAATCATAGTCTCACTCTTAGACAGCACGCAAGCTATGAAATCACAATACAGCACGAAGACTGTGTATATAAGCTTTAAAAAGGCTTTTTGAAGATTCAAATAAAAAAAATGAAAAAAGAAATCTTCTGTGGAAGATGAGACAAAGCAATTGTTGTAACTCGAAAATGTTTCGTTCTGAATCATCATCGTGCTTCTCTCTGATGCTTGTTCTTTCTTTTATACTCTTACGGTTCAAATGGTAATAAATGTATCCGGTAGACTCAATTGTTGAATCCTTACCCATGCATTTTATGAGCATTTAATGATCGCCCGTTGGATCGTACAACTCCATTAAATGTTTCTCCAAATAGCTAATCCTATTTACGGCTAGACTCTAACATATCTGATATATAGCTGAAAAGCATATCTGTTATGCCCCTTTTGTCAATCATTGCCTCGAAGATTGCTCTTTATCTTTCATGTTCTTATCTGATCTGAGAGCTCCACTAACTTTGTTTTGCTCCTGAAGAAGCCCGTTTTGATCTGATCTGAACTACTCTTCTACTCTTATCTGATTCGATCTGTTCCAAAGACTAAGTTTTCCTACTTAGTCTAATCTGTTTTGAACCGATCCAGGGATTGAAGACGCTTGATGGAACCTACTATGATCTATAATTTGTTCATGAAGCTCCACCCATCTCTGATCTGTTTTCCCTTCTGCACTGATCCTAAGATTAATTTTTCCATTCTTAGCCTGATCAAGTTTGTTGCATTCCTACTCTTTATTTGATCTAATAGCCTTTGTGCTGATTTTTGTCTTCATCAAAACTTACAATATTTCCAACAATTCCCCCTTTTTGTTGATGAAAAAACCTAGAGCTGAAGACGTTGAAGAAATTCTCTTTAAAATCAGAGGATGTTGAAGAATTTCTCTTTAAAATCTCCTCATAAGCAACTAAGCTAAGGTATGCTCAGACAAACCGAGATCTTCATCATTATATTGTTGTCCGCGCAACACTGGGGCTTTGCAAAATAGTCGATGTAAATTCTTCCGGTAAAGCTCTGAGCGATAACATATGGATATACACGGATCCTAAGATGAATTCTGGAGTCTCTTGTTGAGGGTGCAAGTACGTCAACCCTATAAGCTGATATCTACACCATTAGCTTTTGCTGCTCACCTCAGTTCACCATAACCCTCACTCTCAGAAAAAACAAGTTGCTTTAAAGTAAATCGACACCAGTCAGTTTAATGATGCTCGAATCTGTTAAAGCCTTGCAACTTGTATACTCAGACTAGACTCACATTTCCTTCATGAAATCCTAATCTGGCTTTTGAGTGAGTTCTAAAGTCCCAATATGGTTTTTATATATGCACTCATTTGTACAACTTCTCCATGTGTGTAAAACAATAACAATGGGATTACACAACTGTATATAAATCTGTATATCTATACACAAAATAATTTCCAACACCACTTGTACACAACCTCTGAATTAGATAAAATCTTCTATCTCCTCATCTAATTACTTTTCCTCTTTTGGCAATACCATATTCAAGCATGCCACAATCTCAGCCATTTGAGAACTGGTTTTGTATTAATCAAATCCTTAACCAAAACAAAGTAAAGTGAGTCCTGGTTCTTACAGAGAGAGTCTTCGAAAGTGTTTAGTCTAGAGTACATATGATCTTTGAGTGTCATCACATCAATCTGAGTTTGAATTTTTTGCACTTGCAGATCTCGTACGCCACCCTGAATGTCTTCCACATTTTTCATTAAGCTTTGAACTTCTGATTCCAAATTGGATGAGGAGTACTTGTGAAGTAGATATCATAGACAACTCCTTTCCGCCCTTAGATCTAGACACGGCTGAGTTCCGATATGATTCTGATTCTCCATCATTATGTGCATCTATAGCAGTAGGTGCTAAAAGTTTAGGACTCTGTACAGTATCTTGTCAGGAACCTGTTGTTCCTCTATATCTATAAAGAATATTTCTGAACTATTTGGACTATGTACAATATCAAAATTTTCTTGAAAATTTGGATCACGTTGATCCATTATTCCTACATGAGCCTGATGCTCCTCTATCTGATCCGAAGTCATTTGCTCAAAATCATGAGCTACTTGCTCCAAAACCATCTCAGATCTTGTTTTCTCAGTACAATCAGGAGCTTTGTGCTATACTGTCGTCATTGGAACATCCACAGTCTCCAATAGATTTTGAGCCAGTTGCTCAAATTGAGTTCACTGATGCCCGAGCTTTGTTCTGCATGAGCTCACTCCATGTAATTTCTCCCCATAGATAGATCTTTCGGGTAACTCAATAGGTAACTAGCTTGCGCTCGGTGATACCTACATTGTTCCCTGAGCTATTTCAGTTCTGCTTCTAGGAGACGAATGGTCATGATCATGGTTGACAGATGGCTTATCTTTATTAAAATTCTTCCAATTCTCAGCACTGATTGCCACACAAATAGCCCAAAAATCCTGGAACCAATCAGCTCCCTTCTCCACATCAGTCCAGAAACCTTGTTTGTCTCAGTCCATAGCATTAAAGTATCTTCTATTTTCGTCATTCTTTCTATGAGCGTCATTGACGAGATCTTGTTTAACCCAAACTCAGTGTAGAACTTTTTCAATTGATCAAAATGAGTGATTGAAGCGTCTATAGTTTCCCGAGTGGCCTTGATCACCACCAAAAAATGTTCCTCCACTGTGTTTGGCATATCCAACGCCATCAACGCTACAAGTAAAATGTGCAGAATTCAGCTTGATCAATCAATGAACAAAAGAAAACTGTAAATGAAATATAGGGATAAGATTTTGTTTGTGGAAGTTTGAAACCTACGCTTATGTGTCTCCTATTCTTTCGATCTAGAAGGATATCCTTTAGAAAACTTTGATATGATTACATGAATTAATCAAATTCGCTCAGCTCAGCACTCTGCTGATCTGAACTCCTATTACACTCACACCTAACAGAACATAATCTGTTAGTGTACAATAAACACTCAAGCTTATGATCTTCTATATAAGCTTAAGCCTAAGATGATTCAGTTAAGCTGAATTTCTACAATAAAGTGTAAACACAGAAGTTATTGAACACTTGAAACTTATAAATCCAAAGACTGGTTTCGCTAAATAAAAGATTATGTTCTTCTCCTCTCCTCTGGTATTTAGAGATCCAACTGTAATAAATTCGAACAATACTCTCAACCGCTGAATCCTCGTACATTTGTACTTAGACAATAAATGCGCATTTAATGCATTCTGTATACTCCATGCTAATGTATTAAATACTTCTCCTTTTTAGCTTTGTAAGGCAGTTTTCGTACTTTAACAACTATGTCAATATACCAATTGTTATCTTACTTGCTTTAATATTCATAAACACTTCTTCGAAGTCAAAAGGCTTGATATCTGTTCTGATCCGATCTGTTGATGTTCTCGCTATTCTGTTCTACTTAGCTTATACGATCTGTTCATCTGATCTGCTTAAAGCCACACTATCCAGCCGAACTGTAATATTCTCTTGATTATCTGATCTGAACTACTCTTGAACTAGTATCTTAATTTGATCAACACTACCTCCTCTTCTATTATGTTCTGACAATTGATATGCTCAAACTTTTCTCTAATCTGTTCTGAATTGTACCACTGTTGTGCTATTCCAGATCAGTTCTAAGATCTTCTGTTTTGTTATCACCAAAACTTAGATTGATTTGTCTTAATATAATTTAAATATGAACCCAATAATGATTAAATTTCAATTAATTTGGTAAAGTATTATTTAAATTTACTAGTTTACTCTAATTGTATTATTTTTTATTTCCCAAAATCACATTTAAAAAAAACTTGCAATGTGTTTTAAAAAGATAAGTAAAGTTGTCAAATGAGTTAACTTCCCTGTTAGGACTGGATTCAGATAACAGCTGGGAGAAGAAAACCACAGCAGTATGGGGGACAGGGCCATGCGATAAAAGATAGCAGAATACCTCAGGTTCTTGAACATTGAACATCAAGAAGTATATCAGATCTGGTACAAAAACCAAGGCGAAAAAATCTGATATACTCTCTATAAATTTGAAACTGAGAGCTGTTAATTTTAAAACATGTGCGGAATAAATAAAGTAAAAAGGTGTGGCTCGTTCCCTTTGAAACATTTCTCAACATCCTTTGAAGCATAAATAAATAAATGAATATCTTAAAACATAAAATCATCCATACTGTTTAAAAACCAGATTAAGTAAAAGTAGCGGAAACTTATCATGACAGATAAAGTACTGAAAAGTGTATCATAACATAGATAAAACGTCAGAGTACCACGGGGTACAGCTGCAGCGGGCGCTCATAGGTCCTCACCACCAGTAGGGATAAACTCATCAGCAGTCTTACATGCACCATTTAAACATAGTGAGCCTAGAGACCCAGCATGCTCTATCTTTTAAAATAGCAAAATACGTATAATAAAACCACATGCAAGCACATAAGCATAATAAAATAACATTAAAACATGCATGCATGGATGATCATAAAACATGGTTCGTAACTTAGTCCGTAACATAACATAATCGTATAGCATATATAATAAAGCATGACATAACGTAACATAAAAAAGTGTGAGTCGTATCAGTGAAATGCGAGCGGGTGTATGATTGATCAATCAAAAGAACCAACGTACGTGGCGGTGCGGTTCACCCGACCTTATCTCGGGATCCCACACAACTCTATGCTGCCACTTCACCATGTCATGATTACATGAATCCATAGACTCGTAATACATTAAAATTGGGGATCCTCGGGCCCGATATCCTGACTAGCTCCCATCATTAAACTTACCACAAATCACTTCAATCCCTCAGGTTTTCCTTTAAAACATGCCTTTAACGTTTCATAAATTCTCATGATGCGTAACATGCAATTTATAATCTCATTCCGTCAATATATATTTAATTACTTCGTTTAAAACGTTTTCAAATTCATATACATAACATATTACATAGATAATTAAATATATATTCACGGGCTTCTACATTTTCTACTATGGTCAATGTTGGTCCCTATTTTACGAAAGAACTTAGCAACCGCTGGTTTAAAATGACCGATTAAAAATTTTCAGCGCTGCTTGGAGCTGCAATAGCTCTATGTTCTTGAACATCTAATAAAAACTCACCAGAAGAGCACCGGAGACAGATCTGGTATGATTTAAAAATCATACGGAAAATACCAGAACTGAATCCTATATTTAAAACAACTCAAACAGATTTATGTACAACATAAATCTGTTCGAGACTTGCAAGTGCTTGTGTGCTAACTGTATGCGATGCTAAGCTGAAATATAAGCAAGTGCTGAATACTGTAAACGTGTTATGCTGAGTTATGCTAACGTAAATATGCAATGCTGAAAGCTTAAAGAAATGGACCGATACACAGCATATTTGTTTCTGGAAGTTCGGACCTCAATGTCCTACATCTCCCCTTCTTCAACCTCGTAAGGATCCACTAGAAGATTTGATCTTACAACTCGTGTACAGACCCAATCCCACAACCAGCAGCTGCGAGAACTCCTAGACTCCACAAATGCACACCAGCCGCAACTGTGTGACTAACAACATACACATGAGTTTAACGTCATCGTGCTTGGACGGGAACTGTTGGAAAACGTTTTGAGATTCATTCAACAATACAATGTGAATGAATCTCTGTGTGTGAGATTTGATACAATGAAACGCTCAACTCTCTGTTTCTCACACACTAGGGAAATTGCTTCTACACAAGCTAATTAAAACTCAGCATCGACTCTCGTGAAAGCTCCTCTCTAATGGCGGTCGATTGCTTCGTCTTTCTGTTCATTTTCCCTCTGCTGGTGTACTGTGCAACATATTTTCTGCGACAGCCTCACAGCGACACCAACTCTCTCACCAGCGTCGTCTACTCGTCAACCTTCTTCAATGGCGTTTCCTTCGCATATATAGCCTCTGTTTGAATTAATCCCGTTGGACACAAAATTCTTCCCGTTCAAAAGTGTTCTGTAAAGTACCGACATGGAATAGTACTTGTGTCCTTTTCTTTTGCAAGCTTCTTGTCGTTTTTTCCATTTGAATTAAGCTCAGCAGTTGACATCCAGCTCTCGTAAATCGTCAACTGCTTCGCTGTTGATTCATGTCTACTACTGCTTTGCACTTCTGCTGAATTCTATCGTTGCGTCTGGATATGCAAAGCACTGTAGCCTTCGACTGGATCAAAATTGCTTGCGTCTGGATGTCCAGCTGGTTGTAACGATATGTTTGCAGCTGGTTGTCCAGTCGTTGGTTCCAAATGCTTGCGACTGGACTTCCCACGACTGGGTAGATCAAACGATGTCGTACCAACTTATTCAAACGACATCGTTTGCTATGCATCCTCGACTGATTGAATATATCGCTGAAGCTCTCGTCTGGATATACTGTAGCTGCCTGCTGATATCTTGCGACTGTTGGTTATCAACGCAAAGAGCATCTGCTGAATCTTAGCGCGAAGGCAAAACGCTGTCGTATCAACTTATGTAAACGACATCGTTTTGCTATCGCTATCTCCAAGTACTATCTGCTGGTGAACAGTAGCTTGCGACTGGATTTCCTCCTCTACGACGTCGCTTCTCTCTTGCGTCTGGATGTACAAGCTACCTGCTGGTTCCTCTTGAGAAAAGTACCTGCTGGTTCTTATCGCGAATGCAAAACACTGTCGTTCCAACTTATTCAAGCGACATCGTTTTGCAATCGCCAACTTCAAAGATCATCTGCTGGTGGACATTAGCTTCCTGCTGATTGTGATGTCACTGCTGATGACATCATCTACGCTTAGCGCTCTAGCTGCTTTCTTCATCTGCTGATTCTTCAATATTGCTCATCAGCTGTCAGCAGCTTCTTGAATAGCGACTGTCAACAGATTCGTCAACAGTAATATCAATCGCGAATGCTGACAGATTCGTCAACAGTAACTTGCGACTGGAATCTTCTTCTTCAATCTATTTCTCCAGCAGACTTCTCAATTCATGTTCCAGCTGGTTCATCTTTACTCTTTAGCGCTTGCAGCTGGTTGTCATCGTTCCAGCTGATTTACTATGCTCCAGCTGGTTCAACTTGGCATCCGCCTGATTACGAACAACTGATTCAACTTTGGACGTCTCCATTGCTAATCCAGCTGCCGTCTAAATGAATGAACCAACCAACTGCTGAACTTATACTGTGAACCATCTGCTGGACAGATTACTGCTGCTGCTGATCGTCTTCTTCGTTCCTAAAACCTGTACACTTAAGTAGAATTGTTAATAACACAATAACAGGTTTTGTGTAATTCAAAACTTAATTAGGATCTGTCAAAACAGATGCATCAATCTCTCCCTTTTTGATTTACACAAAACCTTAAATAAACGATGCATGTTCTAACAATTTTTGGTCCCTGTTTTACGAAGGAACTTAGCAGCCGCTGGTTTAAAATGACCGATTAAAAATTTTCAGCGCTGCTTGGAGCTGCAATAGCTCGATGTTCTTGAACATCTAATAAAAACTCACCAGAAGAGCACCGGAGACAGATCTGGTATGATTTAAAAATCATGCGGAAAATACCAGAATTGAATCCTATATTTTAAAACAACTCAAACAGTGCTAACTGTATGCGATGCTAAGCTGAAATATAAGCAAGTGCTGAATACTGTAAACGTGTTATGCTGAGTTATGCTAACGTAAATATGCAATGCTGAAAGCTTAAAGAAATGGACCGATACACAGCATATTTGTTTCTGGAAGTTCGGACCTCAATGTCCTACATCTCCCCTTCTTCCACCTCGGAAGGATCCACTAGAAGATTTGATCTTACAACTCGTGTACAGACCCAATCCCGCAACCAGCAACTCGAGAACTCCTAGACTCCACAAATGCACACCAGCCGCAACTGTGTGACTAACTACATACACATGAGTTTAACGTCATCGTGCTTGGACGGGAACTGTTGGAAAACGTTTTGAGATTCATTCACCAATACAATGTGAATGAATCTCTGTGTGTGAGATTTGATACAATGAAACGCTCAACTCTCTGTTTCTCACACACTAGGGAAATTGCTTCTACGCAAGCTAATTAAAACTCATCAATCGACTCTCGTGAAAGCTCCTCTCTAATGGCGGTCGATTACTTCGTCTTTCTGTTCATTTTTCCTCTGCTGGTGTACTGTGCAACATATTTTCTGCGACAGCCTCACAGCGACACCAACTCTCTCACCAGCGTCGTCTAATCGTCAACCTTCTTCAATGGCGTTGCCTTCGCATATATAGCCTCTGTTTGAATTAATCCCGTTGGACACAAAATTCTTCCCGTTAAAAAGTGTTCTGTAAAGTACCGATAGAGAATAGTACTTGTGTCCTTTTCTTTTGCAGGCTTCTTGTCGTTTTCTCCATTTGAATTAAGCTCAGTAGTTGACATCCAGCTCTCGTAAATCGTCAACTGCTTCGCTGCTGATTCATGTCTACTACTGCTTTGCGCTTCTGCTGAATTCTATCGTTGCGTCTGGATATGCAAAGCACTGTAGCCTTCGACTGGATCAAAATTGCTTGCGTCTGGATGTCCAGCTGGTTGTAACGATATGTTTGCAGCTGGTTGTCCAGTCGTTGGTTCCAAATGCTTGCGACTGGACTTCCCACGACTGGGTAGATCAAACGATGTCGTACCAACTTATTCAAACGACATCGTTTGCTATGCATCCTCGACTGATTGAATATATCGCTGAAGCTCTCGTTTGGATATACTGTAGCTGCCTGCTGATATCTTGCGACTGCTGGTTATCAACGCAAAGAGCATCTGCTGAATCTTAGCGCGAAGGCAAAACGCTGTCGTATCAACTTATGTAAACGACATCGTTTTGCTATCGCTATCTCCAAGTACTATCTGCTGGTGAACAGTAGCTTGCGACTGGATTTCCTCCTCTACGACGTCGCTTCTCTCTTGCGTCTGTATGTACAAGCTACCTACTGGTTTCTCTTGAGAAAAGTACCTGCTGGTTCTTATCGCGAATGCAAAACGCTGTCGTTCCAACTTATTCAAGCGACATCGTTTTGCAATCGCCAACTTCAAATATCATCTGCTGGTGGACATTAGCTTCCT
>KV011895.1:365928-387901 GCA_001598015.1 Dorcoceras hygrometricum
TCGATTAGCGTATTCCTTGCGACTGATCGATGCGCTAACGACGTCGTTTCTTTAAGTAATAGAATATCAGCAGATGGTTTTTCATCCTATCTGCTACTCACTCCAACTACATCGTTTCATTTAAATACGATAGTTTTTAGTAAAAAGTCTTGCAGCTGGTTTCTGTTTATTCCAGCTGGTTACGTTTTAACGATACTTGCGAACAGCAGAGAACTATTTTGTTTCACAAGTGCTGTTTCTTTTTCTTGCGACTGGTCTCTCTCTCCATTGTTACGATTTCAAGATTCTAATTCGATACTCAGTAAAGTTTTAAAAATGGGAAGCAAATGTTTAAAATGATGGAACCCGATGATTTATAGGAATGTTTTACGAAAGGATGTAAAGGAACAAAGTTTATTTTAAGATTATGGCATAGATAGTTGACGGTCACCAAGGAGAAGGGTGAGCAGTTGTCTAGATGTCGACTGCCCTTTCATATGAGCTATATGCTGAAACTGATATCGGGAGTCATTTTGATCAAAGTGCAAACGGACCACATAGAACTTATATGCCATAGTCTAAAGAAAAAGGAAAGGATGTTAGAGCTGGGCTATTATCCCCTGTCTCTAAGATTATGAATGAATTGTTTACGAAATGATTATGAATGTTCAGATGTTTGCCTGCGTTTTATGAAATTGTTATTACTCAGGTTTTACTTGCTGAGCCTTTAGGCTCACTAGCTTTTAAAATGGTGCGGGTGCGACAACTGATGGAGGAACAGCAGGTGAAACTTGAGACAGCAGTTGGGTGTTGTGTTTATCCAAGGCCTACGTTTTCCGTGTCTTAGTCATATCGTTTTGATTTAAATTGTACTGTATTAGATCAGTAGCAACGGTTGTATATTTACCTAGAATATCAGCTGTTGTAAATCGCAATTGCCATTATCAATGAAAACTGTTTTCCGCAAATGTTTAGCAGTAGCGCACAAATTAGGTACCTGCTGGTCTTCGAAATTGTCTTGTGTTTGTTTCTTTTAAGTTATAAGAAATATAGCTTATAACAAATTACCTTTTAGCCTTCTTTTACTTCGAAAATTTTTATTCACCCCAATTCTCGTGGCCCCGTTGGGTTCGGGCGTCACAAAACCGGTACCAGATCTCTCTGATACCAATTGTTATGAACGATTTAGGGGGTGTCTACTAGCTCTCACACAGTCATAGACATCGAACCCTTATGTTACATGCAAATTTAAAATATCTTCAAAATAAGCAGCACGCAACACTAGAATCGGATCACACATGAAACACACCAGCGGCTCTACGAGCTGGTGGTTTCTGTAAGACTTGAGTTGCAATAGCTCAGTGTTCTTGAAATGTTAGTGCATTGAGAACAGATTGAGTAATGAGATAAAATCATACGGAAACAACTCAAACTGAACTCTTATAATCTAAAGCTCTTTAACAGATTAAATAGTGCAATGCATGAATGAAATATGCAATGCAGAAAGCAGTAAAGAACAAACACATTTGTTACTGAAAGTTCTGAGCTGAATCTTCTACGTCTCCCCTTATTTCTCAATCGGGAAGGAATCCACTAGAAGACTTTGATTACAGCGACCCTCACTGCAACCCATTCCAATAGCCCAGCAGACTGCAAGAACTCCTAGCCACCAATGCACACCAGCCCGCAAGCTGCGCGTGTCTAACTACACTTGTTTTACGCCTCAGTGAGAAAGGCAACTATACTTGTTAAATGTCTCTGTCCAAATACTACAATGAAGTCATTTTTGTTTTTGATTCACTCAACTAATATAATCATCTCTCTCAAATATATGTGAGTGAATCGTGTGTGAGATATACAGTGTATGCTTAATCTTTCGAAGGTAACATCTCACACACTGGGAAGTGCTCCTGTTCGAGCTGGTTGTTCATTGTCTTCCAAGGTTGTGCTTTCTTCTATTTTTACATTTTGAATTTGCACAAAACTTTTTGACTTCGTGCTTCTCGCTCTCTTGCTTTTTGCTTGTGCTCTGCTTCTGTTAAATATCCTATTTGCAGATTTTATCCGTTGACACAAGTATCCGTTGAAAGGTCTTCTGACACTATTGTATTTTGCGTCCTTTGTCTATAAATGCGTTGCAGGCTTTTCCTCACTTTAAGCACGTGAGCATTGTACTGTGAAGACAATACAAACAAATCGATTTGAATACTAAAAAGCAATCTATGTATAGTCTTGTATTCAAATCGCTTTGCTCGTAGATTTGATAGCATCTGCCATGCTATCAGAAATGGTTTGACCTTAACCAGCTTGTCAGCTTCTCTTCGTTCTGGTTTTTACTGAGCTGGTCTTTTCTTCGAACTGGTTGCTTCTCCGATCCGTTCAAAGCTCTCTTCTTCTCCTGCTTTTGAACTGATCTGCTTCTTCTCAAAGCTGAACTTCTAATCTGCTCTTGTTCGCAACTGCTCTTGAGCTGATATTCTAATTTTCTTGTCATCTGCTTTGTATAGTTCTTTCCCGCTCTCGAGTTTCATCGAGCTGGCTTGTTCATTACACTAAGCAGGTCACCTGCTCTTAAACACTTATGGGCTCTGAGCTTGTTTCCCAGCTGGTTTCCTTCCCAGCTGGTTACTTTTTCCACTACAGGAGCCTTCTGCTTCCCCATTATCATCTCTCTCATAACCATCCAGCTTTACCAGATCTCTCTGATCCGGTTTCCTCTTCTCCGAGCTGGTTTGCTATAGTTTGAGTTGGTTTGTCCTTGACGAGCCTAGCTCTATTCTTTTCCTCAAGAGCCACTGTGTTGCTTGCTTGTCCTAGATCTATTCGGACACCTCATCCAAACCATCAGCAAGCACACAGTTAATCAACTGGTTGATTGAGCCAGTTCTTCGAGGATACTTGAAACCTTATCCTCGTAGAGCTGCAATCCAGCACCAGTGATTATACAATAATCAGTCCCGATTCCTATGATGAACTGATTATTGTTGTGCTTAATGATCTGACATGAACTTGATCAGTGCGCTTGTCTATTCATCGGCACTTGAACACTGCACTTGTACTCTGCACTTGATCTGTGCTTGAACCATTATGCTCTACTCTTCATTGCTCTTGATCTTCGTGCTGCTCTTTCTTGGTGAACCAGCTTGGTTTCCCTGCACTTCTGGAAGTAAACTGTTGTACCAGCTTGGACGTCCCCTTACTGTTCCAGCGTAGGTATCTTCGACCAGTATAGCTCAGGCGTCCCCTCACTGTTCCAGTTTGGATATCGGCTTGTCTACTCCAGACTTAGCAAGTTGCGCATTTCATGTAGAGCGGTAGTGAAACATAATAAACCTCTAATTTTTTTTCTTTTTAAAGCCGACGTGGAATAGCATTTAATGAAAGCGATAAATAAAACCATAACTTAAGCATTAAAAACAACATCTCAACATGCGATAAAACGACTGCAAAAATCCTTAATCCACGTCTCAAAAGCTAATCATAAAAATCAGAGTACTCAAAAACTGTTTGCGGAAAAACTGAACATGTTTAAAAGTAGATAACATGAAATAACTAAGCGGTCACGGGGTAATAGCCGCAGCGGAGCATCAGACGTCCTCACCACCGGTCGGACTAATATCATCAACATTATCATGCTCACCTGCACCATATAAACCTAGTGAGCCTAAAGGCCCAGCATGCTATATCCGCTAATAACAAGGTACATATAGTAAAACCACATACAAGCACATAAGTGTATAAACATAATTTTCATGACATGCGTGCATTAAAAGGCCTTAAAACGTTAAATCATGATGTAGTCGTACATAAATCATTATAACATAAATGTTAAGGCATAGCATAATACATAACATAACTAAAAAGAACATGTGAGTCGTATCCATGAAGTGAGAGCCGTTAAATTCGATTGATCAATCTATAAACCAACGTACGTGGCGGTGTGGTTCACCCGACCTTACCTCGGGATCCCTATATGTCACACCTCTATGCTTGCCACTTCACCATGTCGTGATCACATGGATCCATAGGCTCATAATCGTTATACATTAACAGGGGATCCCCGGACCCGGCTACCCGGCTAACTCCCATCGTTACTTTGCCCCACCACACTTCAATTTCTCAAAAACATTTTCATACATGCCTTAACATAATTTAAACTTTCATGATGCATGCGTTTCATAAAAATCATGCAACTTTAAAACCTTGGCCCATCAATATATTCTAATTTTCTTAAAACATTACATACTTAAAATACATAACATGATACATATAACATTAAAAGTATATTCATGGGCCTATGCATTATTTTTCTTCGGCCCGGTCAAGGACTGGCTCAAGCGACTGGCCCACTAATTCTAAGTCCCAAAGCCTCAACTCAAACTTAGAACAATCCTAAGCCCAACTCATCTTGGCCCAACTACTAAGAACAAACCCTTTTAAATTCATTTGAAGAACTCAGCCCAATATCGTTAAAAAGGCTTAAAATTCATTAAAATAAATATCGGCCCAAAATCCACTAATTTGGCTAAAAATCCATTTTAAATAAAAATTCCAGCAACTTAAAAATGATTTTGACTTAAAATCGTTGACCCAAAAATAATTTTGACCTGAAACTAATTTTAACTTAAAAGTTGACTTGACCCGGCAAAAACGACCCGAACTTTAAAAATAAAATAACCCGGCCAAAAAATAAAATAACTCGGACCGAACTTCAAATATTGACTCGACACTTAAACCACTCAACCCGGCCCGATTGAACCGACCCATCGGCCCAAATGAACCGGTCCAAACCAAACACTCAACCCTAAACCTAAAATACACTCTCCTGCACAAGCTGCCTCCACGACCAGTCTCCGGTTTTTACGTAAACCACTCAACCCGGCCCGATTGAACCGACCCATCGGCCCAAATGAACCGGTCCAAACCAAACACTCAACCCTAAACCTAAAATACACTCTCCTGCACAAGCTGCCTCCACGACCAGTCTCCGGTTTTTACGTTCGTTCTCCATGCTCCGGCCACCACTGCTGGAGCCCTTCCATCGGGACCACCCCCAGGTCCAGAAGGTTCTAACGAGACCGACCTTGCCTCAAACAGTGACCTAACCAGGGAGAAATGGTCGCTGCAAGTGGACGCACCAGCCATACTGCGCCCCGCACGACCACCTGCTGGTATTCTCGTTCGTTCTCCTTGCTCCGACCACCAATGCCAGAGCCCTTCCGGTTGGACCACCCCTAGGTCCAGGCGGTTCTAACAAGACCAACCTTGGCCCAAACCGTGGCCGCAACTGGACGCACAAATGTTGTGAACCAGACGCACGCGACACACAGTAAACACACACTGTACGGTGTAAAACTTCAAGCCACCGGTTCGACCCTTAAACCTCCACTTCGAACCACGAAAAGCCACTCCTAGGACCACCATGAACCACTTAACAACGATCCCAGACCCCTCAATCAGACCATGAACCGAATCCATGCAAAATAATTCAAAACCGTGAGGTGCACATGAAGAGAGACATATGATCATGGACATGTACATTGAGATCTGAAACATTCACATAAAATTCATGCATAATCTTTATAAAAACAGTATATTATGATTTATATGGTGAGAAAAGAAAGAATATAACATGTCTTGGTTGATAGAGAAGCGAAAATACGTGATACCGGAGCGGAGGACAATGGAGGAGATCACACCTTAGAGTTCTAATGAAAATCTTGCAAATTTTCGGCCACCAAGGGGAGAAGAGAGGCTGGAGTCGGCTGGGTAATTTTCGAGTTAGAGGGGTGATGAGTGAATGAGAGTGTACAAAAGGACCCCTCTACCTTGTTTTAAATCAAATTAAAAGGCTTAATCCCAAAACTAACCCTACTTTAATTAAAAAGGCCTAAAAATGTTAAAAATTCAGACTCCAAGCCTTTAATTTTCGTAACATGAGGTCTCTCCATTTTAAAAGTGTCATAAAAGTCATAAAAATGGCCCGTATAGGCGAAAAACGGGTCCCCCTCGGTAACCGTGCATAAAATATCATTTTTTTGGAAATTGTGCATAAAATAAAAATATTTTGCTTTAAAATATGTCTAAGGGCTAAAACATTTAAATATTTTCGATTTGGTCGTCTCCGGACTCGTCCCCGCTTACCGGTCTCAAACTGTACCGTAAAGCGACATGCACACGTAAAGCATAAAATCATCATATAATCACATACATGACATGCAAATCATATTAACATAAAGTTTTCCCCCTAGTCATGCACTCATTTCTACGTAATCCGAATTTCGGGATGTTACAATCTCCCCCCTTATAGAAATTTCGTCCCCGAAATTAAGTTACGTACCGATAGCACGTCTGGGAGGCATCATGCACACCAAAACCCTATCACATAAATCTAAGTGCATAACTAAGCGTTCAATTTTTAAAACCCTAAGGCCAAAACTCATGCAAGGCTAAAACATGCAGTATGCAAACATAAACATAAAGCGTAAAATAAAACTCACAAACTGGCAGTGCGACTTCCGAGCTCCACGCAGCAGGCTATTATCCCACCCGAACCACCGCTCTGATATCAAGTTGAAACATACTAAACCTCTAAAAAATTTTTTTTTTTGAAAGCCAACGTGGAATAGCATTTAATGAAAGCGATAAATAAAACCATAACTTAAGCATTAAAAACAACATCTCAACATGCGATAAAACGACTGCAAAATCCTTAATCCACGTCTCAAAAGCTAATCATAAAAATTAGAGTACTCAAAAACTGTTTGCGGAAAAACTGAACATGTTTAAAAGTAGGTAACATGAAATAACTAAGCGGTCACGAGGTAACAGCCGCAGCGGAGCATCAGACGTCTTCACCGCCGGTCGGAGTAATATCATCAACATTATCATGCTCACCTGCACCATATAAATCTAGTGAGCCTAAAGGCCCAGCATGTCACGTCCCGAGACCGAGACTCATGACATCACAATATTAAACAATTATAAAAATTGTGAAACATTAAGCCATCATAGCATAGCTCAACCAGTCTATTAATAATCGAAATAAAATCGTTTTTACATCGGAAATCAGAGAAAATTGCGGAAGCGAAAAAAAATATAATTACATCAACAGAAACTGAATCTTCACCAGCCCCAAAATTGCTCTTGTTCTTCTTCTTCTACCTGCTCTTCATTCTTATCTGGGTGGAGAAGTAAGGGGTGAGTGTTTGGGGAAACACTCAACAAGTGGGGGATACCATTCGAGCAAACAACAAATATATATACATATTTAACAGAATTCGGAACAGAGCATAACAGAGCATAACGGAGCATAACAGAGCATAACAGAAATTGTCAGAACTTAACCGAACGAGTAGCAGAAAAGCACTGATAATTACTTCGTGTCTATGGTTTACTGATCAGTCCCTAATTTTTACTCCTCTAAGGGGTCGAAGCCATGTGGTTACACCAAGTAACCCAGAGTGCGGAATATTCCGTAGACCCATATTACGACATAAATATCAGTGCAAAACAAAGCTTGAAATGAAACAGAGATCTGAACAGAAAGGTGCTCGAACAGTAGGTTCCAAACTGAATTCTTACATGAATAATATATATATAATATATCAAACGAATATAATACTTAGCAAAAGCCCACTTACCAATCTGAAGTCTGAATCTGGAAAAAAGTTTGAAATCTGAAAAATCTGGCGGTTCCAAAAACGCAGGAATTAATCAGCCCTTTGCCAAAATTCTGGTGCACGACGTTGGGTTTCAACTTAAGCAGAAATTCAACTATGGAATCTGGCAGAATTTCTACAGGATTTCAACGTGATTTTGCTGCTTTTTCTTACTGAGGTAATTTCAAAATGGTGTGGAAAACTTCTGTGGCTTTGTGTGGTATTTATAGGTGTAAAGGAAGGGGCAATCAAGAGTCTGTCATTTCAGAATTAAATCTCAAATTCAATGGTCATTAAACCTACTGTTACAAACGCAAGGTTAAATCCTTGAATTAAGAGGTGTAATTGCCCATAAATTTTCCTAATTTGACGGTTAAAATTGAGAAATCTTGCTTGTACGCGTGCACAAAACTGCTGGAATTCGCGAGCCAAAATCCAAATTTTTCGTTGGTCAAAGCTGGTTTGACCGTCCAGCAGCTGGTTTGACCCTTCCAGCAGCTGGTTTGACCCTTCTAGCAGCTGGTTTGACCCTTCCAGCAGCTGGTTTGACTGCTGAATGCTGACTGTCCTGCTGACTGCTGACTGTCCTGCTGACTGCTGACTGCTGACTGTGCTGTTGACTGCTGACTGAACTACTGACTGCTGACTGTACTGCTGAGTTGGCTGTCCAGCAGTTAAATTTCGACCAGCAGCTGATTTTCGACCAGCAGCTGAATTTCGACCAGCAGCTGAATTTTTTTTTTTTTGCTCTATTTCCTGAAACTAAATTTTTGGGTTTTCACATCCCTCCCTCATTAAAAGAATTTTCGTCCTCGAAACTTTGGTCACCTTCATCGTCGAAAAGGTAGGGATATTGCTTACACATCTTCTCTTCCATTTCCCACGTGGCTTCTCTTTCGGTGTGGTTGGACCATTGGACTTTGACGTACGGGATTGTTCTTCGTCTAAGAACCTGGTCCTTTTTGTCAACAATTCGAATTGGGACTTCTTCATAGCTCAGTCCTTGATTCAAATTCCCTTCCACGAGGAGTGGTCCTTCATCGAGAACATGGCTAGAATCCGTGATATATCTTCTTAGTTGAGATACATGGAAGACATTGTGGATTCTCGACATACTGGGTGGTAAGGCCAGTCTGTAGGCAAGTGTTCCTACTCTTTCCAAGATTTCGAATTGTCCGACATACCGGGGATTCTGTTTTCCGGCCTTATCGAATCGGACTACTCCTTTCATTGGTGAAACCTTAAGGTACACTTTTTCATCTACCTCGAAGGTCAAGGGTCTTCTCTTTAAATCTGCCCAGCTCCTTTATAATGATTACCTTTTTCACTGTCTCTTGGACGAGTTCAGGTCCTGAGATGGCCTTTTCTCCAACTTCATCCCAATACAACGGCGATCGACATTTCCGTCCATAGAGGGCTTCGAATGGTGCCATCCCTATGCAACTGTGGTAGCTATTGTTGTACGCAAACTCTATTAGGAGTAGATGTTCGCTCCAATTGCTACCGAAGTCTAATGTGCAAGTCCGCAGCATGTCTTCTAGGGTCTGGATGATCCTCTCAGTTTGACCATCTGTTTGCGGATGATAAGCAGTACTGAGAGTAACCTTACTTCCCATGGCTTCTTGGAAGCTCTTCCAGAAACGAGATACGAACCTTGGGTCCCTATCTGACAGGATGCTTGTTGGAACTCCGTGCAGCCTGACGATATTGTCCATGTACAAGGAAGCTAGCTTATCCAAGCCGTAGTTCATTTGAACAGGCAGAAAGTGCGCGGATTTTGTTTAACCTATCCACGATTACCCATATTCCATCGTGGCCTAGTCTTGTCTTCGGTAGACCAACTACAAAGTCCATGGATATGTTTTCCCACTTCCATTCTGGAATTTCCAGTGTGTACAATCTCCAGGTCTTGATGTTCGGCTTCGACTTGCAAAGTCCATGGATATGTTTTCCCACTTCCATTCTGGAATTTCCAGTGGTTGTAACAATCCTCCAGGTCTTTGATGTTCGGCCTTGACTTGTTGGCATACGTGGCATCTTGCAACAAAATCAGCAACATCTCTTTTCATCCTATTCCACCAAAAGTGTTCTTTCAAATCTCTGTACATCTTTGCACTTCCCGTGTGGATTGAGAATTTGGACTTATGTGCTTCAGACATCACTTCCTGATGGAGGTTATCGACGTCGGGTACACATAGTCGTCCGTTCATCCAAAGGATCCCATCTTGGTCCGTTCGGAAATCAGGCGATTCCCTTTCCTTGATATGTTCTTTCAGCCTCATCAAGCTGGGGTCTTGATCTTGTTTTAGCATGATAAATTCTTTAAGGCATGGTTGGGCTGAGACTGAAGATAGTATCACCTTATTCATATTCTTCCGACTTAGCGCATCGGCCACCTTATTTGCCTTTCCTGGGTGGTAGTTGATCGTTAAGTCGTAGTCCTTTAACAGCTCGAGCCATCGTCTTTGTCTCAGATTTAATTCCTTCTGGGTGAATATGTACTTGAGACTTTGATGGTCGGTGAATACTTCGCATTTTGCTCCGTAGAGATAGTGTCGCCAAATTTTTAGGGCAAAAACTACCGCAGCTAGCTCTAGATCGTGGGTTGGGTAGTTGCGTTCATGCGTCTTCAGTTGCCTTGAATCATAAGCAATTACTTTTCCATCTTGTATGAGTACACACCCTAGTCCTTCTTTAGATGCATCACTGTAGATGGTAAAGCCTTTGTCTCCCACAGGTAGCGTCAGAACAGGGGCAGATGCAAGCTTTGTCTTCAGAGTCTCGAAGCTTGTCTCACATTCTTCGTTCCAGTTGAACTTGGAGTTCTTCTGGGTGAGTCCAGTGAGTGGTAAGGCTATAGAAGAGAAGCCTTCTACAAAATTTCGATAGTAGCCGCCCAATCCCAAGAAACTTCTAACCTCTGTCACTGTCTTAGGTGCAGGCCAATCCATTATGGCTTCTACCTTCTTTGGATCTACTGATACGCCAGCTTCGGAAATTATATGGCCTAGGAATGCCACACTCTTCAGCCAGAATTCACACTTATTGAATTTGGCGTACAGTTGTTTCTCTTGCACGGTTTGGAGAGTAACTCGAAGATGTTCCTTGTGGTCTTCTTCACTTGATGAATATACAAGTATATCATCTATGAACACCACCACAAACTTGTCGAGGAACGGCTTGAACACGCGGTTCATGAGGTCCATGAAGGCCACTGGTGCATTAGTTAGACCAAATGGCATCATCGGGAATTCGTAATGGCCATATCTTGTTCTAAATGCAGTTTTCGGAACATCCTCAGCCTTGATCTTCAGCTGGTGATAACCCGACCTCAAATCCAACTTGGAGAAGGTTGTGACTCCCTTGAGTTGATCGAAAAGATCGTCAATTCTCGGAAGAGGATACTTATTCTTGATTGTGATCTTGTTCAGTTCATGATATTCGATACACAATCTCATAGATCCATCCTTCTTCTTGACGAATAAAACTGGAGCTCCCCAAGGTGACACACTGGGTCTGATATGCTTTTTGTCTAGCAGTTCTTGTAGTTGATCCTTGAGCTCCTTGAGTTCAGCAGGTGCCATTCGATAGGGTGCCTTGGAGATTGGGGCCGACCCGGGCACAAGGTTGATTTCGAACTCAATCTCTCTGTCAGGAACCTTTCCAGGTAAGTCATCTGGAAACACATCTGCGAACTCCTGCACTACGGGGATGTCTTCTAGTTTGAGTTCGTTTCCTTCTTTTATTGGATCATTTCCAAGAAAACTTCTGCTCCTGACTTCATAGCTGTCCATGCTTGGGCCGCAGAAAGTAGGGACTTTCGCTCCTTGTTCTTCCCATGATATATCAGCTCTTGTTGTCCCAGGGTTTGGAGCTTCACACTCTTACTTCGGCAATCTACCATTGCATGGTTCTTAGATAACCAATCCATCCCTAAGATGGCATCGAACTCGACCATGTTGAGTTGTATCAGGTTTGCGGAAAACGAATGGTCGCTTATCGAAATCTCACAGTTTCGATGGATCTTATGTGTTTCAATGGTAGCGTTGGTAGGAGTTGCTACTCTATAGGATTCACACAGCATTTCAGGATCTAGCCCTAAATTTTTAGCAAATCTCCTAGATACGATGAGTGGGTAGCACCACAATCAAACAACACATAAGCAGGCAGCTTGTTGATAAAAATGGTACCTGCCACCATGTCGCTGGCGTCTTCAGCTTCTTCCTTATTGCAAACACACGAGCATTGGGATTAAGGTAAAGCATTTTCTATTCATCATCTATCTCTCCCTCGCCCATAGGAATATCCTCGATCTCTTCTTCTTCCGGGTGTCCTTCCGGTTCTTCCTCCCATTCATCATCGAACGGAGCAGGGGCATTTTTAGCTTCTTGGAGACCGTGGATGGTTTGGAGTAGGCTATCATTCTCATCTACCAGGGCCTCGATGATCAAGTGTTGTGCCTGCATCGAGTCTTCGGCTTCGTGGATACGAGCCTGGAACTTCTGATGGCACTCCACATGGTTTTCTTTAGCTAGTTGTTGCTTAACTTTCATCTTCTCAATCTTCTTGGACATGCTAAGACCTATCTCAGTCAGTCCGACAATGACCTTGTGTGAGGCTTCTAAGGCTACTTGAGTGTCTTCAAGTTCTTTCTTCATGATGGACAATCCTCGCCTCTCAGTGGATAATTGGGCTCTAAGGCGCCTAATCGTGCGGCCTTGGTTATCGAGGGAAATTGTTTCATACGGAGGGCAGCTGTAGCACGAGTACGGGGAGCAGAGGGGGCCATTTCCTAATGTCTGAGGATATTTCCAAAACATAAAGTCGTGAGGTTAATCCATAAACAGAAAATACTAACCATAGGGATTTCAGAACAGTTGACGGAACTGAAATCGGAGTCCTGTACAAAAGTTATTGTATTTTCAAAACGTGTTTTCGAAGGGGTAGTACTGGTCTTTCGCCAAAACTGACAATTCATCCTAGACCTTGAAAATTGCAGATTTGGTCTCCCAGCTGGATTATGAACCTGGTGAGCTCTGATACCACTAAAATATCACGCCCGAGACCGAGACTCATGACATCGGCAATATTAAACAATTATAAAATTTGTGAAACATTAAGCCATCATAGCATAGCTCAACCAGTCTATTAATAATCGAAATAAAATCGTTTTTACATCGGAAATTAGAGAAAATTGCGAAAGCGAAAAAAAATATAATTACATCAATAGAAACTGAATCTTCACCAGCCCCAAAATTGCTCTGGTTCTTCTTCTTCTACCTGCTCTTCATTCTTATCTGGGTGGAGAAGTAAGGGGTGAGTGTTTGGGGAAACACTCGGCAAGTGGGGGATACCATTCGAGCAAACAACAAATATATATACATATTTAACAGAATTCGGAACAGAGCATAACAGAGCATAACGGAGCATAACAGAGCAAACAGAAATTGTCAGAACTTAACCGAACGAGTAGCAGAAAAGCACTGATAATTACTTCGTGTCTATGGTTTACTGATCAGTCCCTAATTTTTACTCCTCTAAGGGGTCGAGGCCATGTGGTTACACCAAGTAACCCGGAGTGCGGAATATTCCGTAGAACCCATATTACGACATAAATATCAGTGCAAAACAGAGCTTGAAATGAAACGGAGATCTGAACAGAAAGGTGCTCGAATAGTAGGTTCAAAACTGAATTCTTACATGAATAATATATATATAATATATCAAACGAATATAATACTTAGCAAAAGCCCACTTACCAATCTGAAGTCTGAATCTGGAAAAAAGTGTGAAATCTGAAAAATCTGGCGGTTCCAAAAACGCAGGAATTAATCAGCCCTTTGCCAAAATTCTGGTGCACGACGTTGGGTTTCAACTTAAGCAGAAATTCAACTATGGAATCTGGCAGAATTTCTACAGGATTTCAACGTGATTTTGCTGATTTTTCTTACTGAGGGAATTTCAAAATGGTGTGGAAAATTTATGTGGTTTTGTGTGGTATTTATAGGTGTGAAGGAAGGGGCAATCAAGAGTCTGCCGTTTCAGAATTAAATCTCAAATTCAATGGTCATTAAACCTACTGTTACAAACGGAAGGTTAAAGCCTTGAATTAAGAGGTGTAATTGCCCATAAATTCTCCTAATTTGACGGTTAAAATTGAGAAATCTCGCTTGTACGCGTGCACAAAACTGCTGGAATTCGCGAGCCAAAATCCAAATTTTTTGTTGGTCAAAGCTGGTTTGACCATCCAGCAGCTGGTTTGACCCTTCCAGCAGCTGGTTTGACTGCTGACTGCTGACTGTACTGTTGACTGCTGACTGTACTGCTGAGTTGGTTGTCCAGCAGTTAAATTTCGACCAACAGCTGATTTTCGACCAGCAGGTGATTTTCGACCAGCAGCTGATTTTCGACCAGTAGGTGATTTTCGACCAGCAGCTGAATTTCGACCAGCAGGTGATTTTCGATCAGCAGCTGAATTTTTTTTTTTTTGCTCTATTTCCTGAAACTAAATTTTTGGGTTTTCACACAGCATGCTATATCCGCTAATAACAAGATACATATAGTAAAACCACATACAAGCACATAAGTGTATAAACATATTTTTCATGACATGCGTGCATTAAAAGGCCTTAAAACGTTAAATCATGCTGTAGTCGTACATAAATCATCATAACATATATGTTAAGGCATAGCATAATACATAACATAACTAAAAAAGAACATGTAAGTCGTATCCATGAAGTGAGAGCCGTTAAATTCGATTGATCAATCTATAAACCAACGTACGTGGCGGTGTGGTTCACCCGACCTTACCTCGGGATCCCTATATGTCACACCTCTATGCTTGCCACTTCACCATGTCGTGATCACATGGATCCATAGGCTCATAATCGTTATACATTAACAGGGGATCCCCGGGCCCGACTACCCGGCTAACTCCCATCGTTACTTTGCCCCACAACACTTCAATTTCCCAAAAATGGTCCAACGACTAAGAACAAACCATTTTAAATTCATTTGAAGGACTCGGCCCAATATCGTTAAAAAGGCTTAAAATTCATTAAAATAAATATCGGCCCAAAATCCACTAATTTGGCTAAAAATCCATTTTAATTAAAAATTCCAGCAACTTAAAATAGATTTTGACTTAAAATCGTTGACCCAAAAATAATTTTGACCCGAAACTAATTTTAACTTAAAAGTTGACTTGACCCGGCAAAAACGACGGACTTTAAAAATAAAATAACCCGACCCAAAAATAAAATAACTCGGACCGAAATTCAAATATTGACTCGACACTTAAACCACTCGACCCGGCCCGATTCAACCGACCCATCGGCCAAACGAACCGGCCCAAACCAAACACTCAACCCTAAACCTAAAATACACTCTCCTGCACAAGCTGCCTCCGCGACCAGTCTCCGGTTTTTACGTTCGTTCTCCCTGCTCTGGCCACCACTTCCGGAGCCCTTCCGTTTGGACCACCCCCAGGTCCAGAAGGTTCTAACGTGACCGACCTTGCCTCAAACCGTGACCTAACCAGGGAGAAATGGTCGCTGCAACTGGACGCACCAGCCATACTGCACGCCGTGCGACCACCTGCTGGTATTCTCGTTCGTTCTCCTTGCTCCGGCCACCAATGCCGGAGCCCTTCTGACTGGACCACACCCAGGTCCAGGAGGTTCTAACAAGACCAACCTTGGCCCAAACCGTGGCCGAAACGGGACGCACGAAGGTTGTGAACCAGACGCACGCGACACACAGTAAACACACACTGCACGGTGTAAACTTCAAGCCACCGGTTCGACCCTTAAACCTCCACTTCAAACCACGAAAAGCCACTCCTAGGACCACCATGAACCACTTAACAACGATCCCAGACCCCTCAAGCAGACCATGAACCGAAGCCATGCAAAAGCATTCAAAACCGTGAGGTGCACATGAAGAGAGACATATGACCATGGACATGTACATTGAGATCTGAAACATTCACATAAAATTCATGCATAATCTTTGTAAAAACAGTATATTATGATTTATATGGTGAGAAAAGAAAGAATATAACATGCCTTGGTTGATAGAGAAGCGAAAATACGTGATACCGGAGCGGAGGACAATGGAGGAGATCACACCTTAGAGTTCTGAAATTAAAAGTCTTAATCCCAAAACTAACCCTCCTTTAATTAAAAAGGCCTAAAATGTTAAAAATTCAGACTCCAAGCCTTTAATTTTCGTAACATGAGGTCTCTCAATTTTAAAAGTTTCATAAAAGTCATAAAAATGGCCTGTATAGGCGAAAAACGGGTCCCCGCGGTAACCGTGCATAAAATATCATTTTTTTGGAAATTGTGCATAAAATTAAATTATTTTGCTTTAAAATATATCTAAGGGCTAAAACATTTAAATATTTTCGATTTGGTCGTCTCCGGACTCGTCCCCGCTTACCGGTCTCAAACCGTACCGTAAAGCGACATGCACACGTAAAGCATAAAATCATCATATAATCATATACATGACATGAAAATCATATTAACATAAAGTTTTCCCCCTAGTCATGCACTCATTTCTACGTAATCCGAATTTCGGGATGTTACAGGTAGTACGATAATAGTAAATTTTGTGTGAATCAAAACTTAGATTATAATTTTTAAAAATAGATCCAACAAAGACAGATGCAAGATATGATATTTGAAAAACAGATTCTATGTTGCTCATCTAAAGAGATTGGAAGATAAATGATAACTGAATTCACATAATCTCTTTCGCTTCTCTCGAACTCTATCATACGTGCTATTATTTCAGCACATCCATCGTAAGAGGTCTTGGCATCCACAAATCTCCTGCAATCTGTCAGCTCGACAGAAGAGATATTGCAGCACTTTTCAATCTTGGTCCGGTGCTCTGCTATTCAGAAATCATTACCCCCTATCTTTATACAGTGCGTTTTAAAAACCTTTGAAACGATTTTCTAGCACTGACAAGTTTCCGCATAAACGAACTATCAGAGCAGAGTTTAAAACCGTTAAAAAATTTCAATTTTAAAAAACAACTTTCAAGAACAACCTGCTCTGATACCAATTGATGGTCCCGGAAGGGGGTGCCGTGAGCTCTCACTCAGGTTAGGCACCCAAACTAGGAACTAAAACACCAGATTACGTGCATTTAAAAATTATGTAGAAAAGCAGCACGCAATAGGGAACCAGATCGTGCCTGAGCTAGACCAGCAGCTCTGCGAGCTGATCCGGATCGCATGCAATCTGGTCTATTGAAACTTGAGCTACAATAGCTCAGTGTTCTTGAAAGGTTTGTGCAGCGAGAAGTAGATCAGATAAGATATAAAATCTTGTGGAAACAACCTGAACTACCATCTGAAATTCAATTTGCTAAGTTGTCTTTACTCGGCTGGTTTCCCGATCTGGTCTATGTGTTGAACTGCTCTAATATGGTCTAAGATGATCTATTATAATCTGCTCTGGATCAGCTCTTATCATTGTTTTGTTCTAACCCGGATAACAATCTTTGTTCACTTACATCTGTAACCAAATATCATATGTAGGACAATTTTGCTCCGAGCTGGTTTGTCCAATCTGGTCTTCCCAGCTAGTCTGATATATCACTTCGCTCTGAGCTACTTTCTCAACTGTTCCAAAACAAACTGTTCTATCTACTCTTCTAGACTGATGTAATTTCAATCTGTTTATGTTCTTCCGAGCTTAAATTGCCTGAGCTGGTTTGTCCTTAACCAGCTTAGCTATGAACTAAACATCTCTGGGCTGGTTTGACCTTAACCAGCATGGCTAACGTCTAAATTCTTTGAGCTGGTTTGACTTTACTAGCTTAGCTCTGATCTGGTTTCTACAAATAATATCATAAACTCCGTCCAGATCTTGTCGATTATACCTTGAGATGATTAATCTATTTTATTTGTCTTCACCAAAACTTATGAAATTAACTCCAACAATTTATCCTTTTTAGGTGATGACAAAACTTGCGTATTAAAAGAGATTCCATTAACTGTTAAAAAACTTACACACATAAATCAGTTCCTAAGTCACAACAACCTTCACTTTTTACTTGTCACTTCCACCTTTTAGGCATCACGTATCTCCTTCATACATTCAATCATTTCAGCAACCTGCGATTTTAATAACTCAATATCACCAGCAAGGTTATTTGGATATCGGCAAAATGACGAATCAGACTAATCTCTAGCCCGTCAATATTGGTGTCGAGCTGTTGCCTGAATTGAAATATTGTGCTTCGCAATATATGTACATCCCCTATCCGATCGACTCTTGAGCCCAGGGAAGATACAAGATCCTTCAAAGATGTGAGCTCTTTAGCAGTATCATTGTTGGCTTGGGGATTGGAAAATTGATGGGTTGTGGACCAGCTTGGGCAAAGTTTTCCCCGTCTTTGTTGTCTTCGTTGTATTCTCAATCTTCTGTATATGGTATCATCTGTAAAACAGAAAAATTGGGACCCTAATGGTCCTCATTATTAGCCTCTGAAGCGGTAAACTGTACAAAAGAATGGGAACCACTTGGACTGGATGGGGAGGAACTAGCTTGAGCCTGATGCTCAACCTCCTGCTCTGGTTGCTCTACTTCTAGAGCCGAACGCTCCTCTAGTTGATCCTGATGCTCATCATCCTGAACCTGAGGCTCCTACTCTTGAGCTTGATGCTCTTGAGAATTCACAGCTTCTCTTTCAGCCTCAGTCTCATCCACAGTCTCAACAACACGACTAATCTTCTCAATCTGCTCTTGAGCCGGTTGCTCAGTCATTGCAGTCTCTTTGTCCTCTGGAGCTGGTTGTTCTTCCTCGTGAGCTCGATGCTCAATGTCAAGAATCCTCTACTGTGGTTCCTTAGTCGGTTGCTCTTATGTCTCCTGAGCTGGAGCGGTTCCTTGCTTAGACGTTATGCGCCCCATAGTGCAGGTGATTATGAGAAGATCATCTGGAGTGAAACCTGCCACTTAGGATTCTGGAAACAGAATAGGTAGACCAGCTAGGTGGCGCAGAGCCCTGTGCTACATTACGATTACCTTAAGCTCACGATCGATAATCCGAATACACATGTTATCGTAATTATCAGATGGCTCAGCTGGATTAAAATTAGCGTGGTGCTCATCTACCCTCTTCATTACCTCCATCTCATACAGCTTATACAATACCAACATCCGCAGCTCAAAAAATTTAGACACCAGCTTTGTCTCGGCCCAAAACATAAACTGATATTCTATTTTGGCCAAACTTGCAATGGACGTCATCGACGTTACAGTGTTTAGCCTTACCTCAGTGCGGAAGTGTGCGCCCACTTGTTATATTCACACATCTTGCTGGACACATCCTCCCAAGCTGAGTTGAGCACCAACAGACATTGCTCTTCCACTGGGTTCGGCCGGGCAAAAGCTTCCAAAAATCTCTTTGCCCTTTGTGGCTGGGTCTATTTTGGGCAAGAAATACGTAGTCCAGTTGATCTCCCTAATCTCCAAGGGAGCAAAAAAATACCTTTACCAGAAGACGTTATAGGCTATTGAGATGGTTGTGCAGGTTCAGACCTGACCACAATAGCTTGCTCCTTGATAACAGCCTCCGCCTCCACTGCTTTGGTGGGTGCTTCACTTGCTTCGTGGAGCAGCACTGGTAGAAACATCCTTGTCACTAGCAGTAGGTTTCACTGGCTTCGTCCTTTTTGTCTGCTTATTTGTAATTTGCACCAGAAGGAGGGACACTGTAGACTCCGAATCCGATGAATCCATAACTAGTTTGTGCTTTGGTGCAGCTTCGCCTTTCTTCACTGCGCGCAGCTTGGACAACGGGCGTGAATACTCATCTGAGCTGGTCCCAGATTTGGACTTCTGTGGAGCAGCTTGGATCTCAGCCACCGACGGCTTCTCCACAACCACCATCGGCTTCTTCACTACTATAGCAACTTTTTCTTTCTTATTCTTCTTCTCAACGGCCTTCTCCACCGGATTTTTCATCTCCATAGCCTCCTGCTCAGGCTTGTTAGTGAGAGACTGAAGACTATCAGTATTGACTTTGTCTTCACCTGCTGTCTCACCCAATATCTTGCTGGTCTCACCAACTCGGACAACAGTCTGATTCTTTTTCATGCAGGTGAGAACAAAAAACTTATTAGGGGTTCTAGCTGCTAATAACATAGTTTTAGCGGCTACATATGTTGAGCAAAATGAATCCGAATTAAGACATGGCGGATCGATTTATTGTCATATCGTTATTCAACGTGATCGTGAGATGGCCGATCGTAATCTATTCAACGATTATTTTGCTAAGCATCCAAGATATGGTGAAATAATGTTTTAGAGACGTTTTCGGATGTCGTGAGGACTTTTTCTTCGTATTGCTGATGCTGTAAAGAATCACAACCGTTACTTCACACAACGAGTAGATTGTAGCGCCCCAAAATCCCAAGAACCACAAATTGTTTAGCCTTTCTTTTCCAAGGGCTGTTTTGAGATTTTCGAGTATTCAGATTCTAAGTTCAAATCTGATTCCTTCTCTTTTTCAGATTTGAAGCAACGTCCAGAAGATTCCGGAAGGATTTCACCCAAGCACAAACCTGAAATAATCCAGAAATGTTTCCTTTCGAAAATACAGTGAGTTTTGGATGGGAGTTATGTTTTAGTAAAATGTTGTATCAAGTTTATAAATAAAAATAGTAGTAGGGAGCTTTTAACAAATCTTTTAAAAAGGACAAAGGAGTTGGCACGGCAGCCATGCCTACTCAAGTATTTTTACCTACTACTCAATCATTCTCCTTTGTATAAAATGATTTACGTAAGAAACTGGATTCATTTTGGTTGCAAAAAAAACTTTTAGTTCTTTCAAAGTTAAGTAGCTTTTTCCAGTGTGCTTGAGGAGACTTCCATCCGCGATCATCTGCCCGTTGCAATATTCGTTTCAGGCAAGTAAATCTGATTCTTGCTGCATTCGGAAAACATATATTGCTTCGTTGTTTTCTGTGCATGCTTGCCTGTTTCAAGTAGCTTTTTCCAGTGTGCTTGAGGAGACTTCCATCCGCGATCATCTGCCCGTTGCAATATTCGTTTCAGGCAAGTAAATCTGATTCTTGCTGCATTCGGAAAACATATATTGCTTCGTTGTTTTCTGTGCATGCTTGCCTGTTTCAGTTTCAGTTAATGTTTGAGTTGAGCTATGGATTCACTGCTTTGATGCTTTAGTTTGAGTAACTCACCAGAAAGTTTAACCAGCAATGGTGTTTTTAAAAATATACTGAGTTGTACAGATTCCAGGTAAGAAAGCCAATAGAAGTCCTCGTTTTCCTAAGTACTGTGAAGACTCTGGACATTGAAACTAAATGGATAGGCAACGCTGGTTAGACCGGGAGCAAGTTCTGGTTTGATAAGCGAAGCCAGTTTGTTTAGAATATGTCTGAGTCAAAGCAGTATTTCGTGTTCCTAGCCAAGTTGTTGGTCCGAGGATAGGATCAGCAGCCGCGCTTTAAAAGACTTTTAGAGAACTTTGCGCGCTGCTACTACACTTGAGGTGCAAAACCTCTTGTTCTTGAACACATAAAAGCTCACCAGAAGAGCACCGGAGACAGATCTGGTATGATTTAAAAAATCATGCGGAAAATACCAGAACTGAATCCTAATATTTTAAAACAACTCAAACAGATTTATGTGCAACATAAATCTGTTCGAGACTTACTGTGCTTGTGTGCTGAATGGCATGCGTGTGTTATGCGTGCTAAAATAATGCTAGTGCTGAATGAATAAAAGAGATACGATACACAGCATATTTGTTTCTGGAAGTTCGGACCTCAATGTCCTACATCTCCCCTTCTTCCACCTCGGAAGGATCCACTAGAAGATTTGATCTTACAACTCGTGTACAGACCCAATCCCACAACCAGCAGCTGTGAGAACTCCTAGACTCCAGAAATGCACACCAGCCGCAACTGTGTGACTAACTACATACACAAGTTTAACGTCATCGTGCTTGGACGGGACCTGTTTGTGAAATGGTTTTGAGATTCATTCACCAATGGATGTGAATGAATCTCTGTGTGTGAGATTTGATACAATGAAGCTCTCAACTCTCTGTTTCTCACACACTAGGAAAATGCTCTATACAAGCTAATTAAAACTCAGCAATCGACTCTCGTGAAAGCTCCTCTCTAATGGCGGTCGATTGCTTCGTCTTTCTGTTCGTTTTCCCTCTGTTGTTGTCTTCTATTGATTTTCTTTTCTGTGCGACAACAACTCTTTCACCCAGCCAACTGCTTCTTCAATGGCACTTCTCGAATATATAAGCTCTGTTTGAAATATGGCCGTTAGACT
>KV011895.1:391953-430348 GCA_001598015.1 Dorcoceras hygrometricum
AACAATGCACACCAGCCGCAACTGTGTGACTAACTACATACACATGAGTTTAACGTCATTGTGCTTGGACGGGACTGTTTGAAACGTTTTGAGATTCATTCACCAAAGGATGTGAATGAATCTCTGTGTGTGAGATTGTTACAATGAAGCTCTCAACTCTCTGTTTCTCATACACTATGGAAATGCCCTACACAAGCTAATTAAAACTCAGCAATCGACTCTCGTGAAAGCTCCTCTCTAATGGCGGTCGATTGCTTCGTCTTTCTTTTCATTTTCCCTCTATTGGTACATTGTGTAATCAATGTATTTCTGCAACAGCGCTGTAGTCGCACCAACATCGTCAACCTTGTTCAATGGCGTTGCCTTCGCATATATAGCCTCTGTTTGAAATATGGCCGTTAGACTGTAGATCCAAATCTGTTCTGCGCTTGTCAAGGCCAAATTGTTGTCTTTCTATTTCCGTGCAAACTCTCCTCTGTAAATTGTACTATTTCTCAGAATAGTACAAATCTTGTTCCCTTAATTTCAGGCAATCTGCACGACTCTATTTCAGCCATTGATTCTTTCCATCTTGAGCGTTGATTGCGTCTTGTCGTTTTCGCCATTTAAATTGAGCTCAGCAGTTGACATCCAGCTTTGATAATTCTTCGTAAATTGTCAACTGCTTCGCTGCTGGTTTATCACTACGACTGAATTCATCTTCTGCTGATATCTTTGTCGACTGGATACTTTTTGCTACTGCTGAAGCTTCAAATACTGCGACTGGATATCTTGCGTCTGGATTGTAACTCTCCACTACATCTGCTTTCTTGCGACTGGATTCCATGTCGACTGGATACGCAAAGCTTGCGACTGGATTCATAGCAACAGCTGGTTCATTGAAGCTCTCGACTGTATGTGCTATTGCTTGAGTCTGGTTGTCCAGCTGGTGGATACAAATGCTTGCGACTGGTTGTCCAGCTGGTTAGATCAAACGCTTGCGACTTGTTGTCCAGCTGGTTAGATCAAACGATATCATATCAACTTATTCAAACGACATCGTTTGCTATTCATCCTCGACTGGTTGAATATAACGCTGAGGCACTCGTCTGGATGTACAAGCTACCTGCTGGATCTAAGCGCAAAACTATCTGCTGATTATGATGACGTCACCGATGATGTCATCAACGCTAAACCATCTGCTGATTATTCAACACGACGTCGCTTCATCTTTTGTGCTTCTCTTCATCTGCTGATTGCCAACTGCTGATTGTGATGACAGCACTGCTGATGTCATCACAGCTGATTCCAAAACTTCCGCATCTTCTCAACTGCTGATATCTCTTCATCTGCTGATCACTGTAGCTTCCAGCTCCAGCTGATCTTTATCGTTCCAGCTCCAGCTTGCGATTATTCGTAGCTTCTTAATAGCGACTGTCAATAGATTCATCAACAGTACTTATAAACGCGACTGCTAACAGATTCGTCAACAGTAACTTGCGCCTGTAATCTTCTTATTCGATCTAGTTCTCCAGCGCGCAACTCAAAACATGTTCCAGCTGATTCACTTCGCTCTTAAGCGCTTGCAGCTGGTTGTTATTGTTCCAGCTGATTTATTGTGCTTCAGCTGGTTCAACTTGGCCCTCGCCTGATTACGAACAGCTGATTCAACTTTGGACGTCTCCATTGCTAATCCAGCTGCCGATTCCATGAACACCAAACCAACTGCTGAATCTTTATATTGAACCATCGGCTGGACAGATTTTTCGACTGTTCATCATCTTCTTCGATAGCTAGAATCTGTACACTTAAGTGGAATTGTTAGAAACACAATAACAGGTTTTGTGTAATTCAAAACTTAACCAGGATCTGTCAAAACAGATCCATCACAAGTGTTTTACGCGTAACTTGCCTTTAACCAAATCTTTTGTTGAGTTGCTCACAGCTGAGTTATCTACCAAAATCTGAAACACTTGCTATAAGATTTCTGTTAGTGTCTTCCCAGTAAGATCTGTTTTCCCAGCAAGATCTGTTTTCCAGTGAGATCTGTTTCAACTATAAGCTTTACCGCACCTAGGATATGTTTAGATGACCAAAAGCTAACCCTTGCGCGTGACATCTGTTTCCCAGTCAAGTCTGTTTTCCCGAGTGATCTGTTTACGCGAAATCGGATTTCCTAGAACCATGTCTATTTTGCATTCTCGAATTGATTTCTTCAGAGCTGGCCCCCAGCTCCGAGACCAGTTGTACACTCAGTAGTGCTTTTAAAAAAATGATGAGTTTCATAGCAGTGAATCTACCAGATTTCAGTGATCGAATTTCGATCAAGAGTTAGTATAAAACTATTTCAGAAAGAAAGTAAAGTTCAGATTTGAGAATTCATGGCATAGAGGACCCGGTTACTCAAGGAAGGGACAAGATTACAGTAGGAACGTAATCCCTTTATGGAAGGGACAAGATTATGGAAATATTGTATCCCTTCACAGAGAGTTACTGATTAGTTAACATGCTTCATGCACAAGGACCACCAGAGAGCCTCTAGACTATAAATCACCCAGTATATGCAATTCAGCTTCGAGCTTCGAGTTGTCTTTTAGTAGCGAGATTTCAGATTTCAGTTATGCCTGCATTATGTGATTTTTGTTACCTTCAGATTTTATTTGTTGAGCCCCTAGGCTCACTAGTTTTCCCAATGCAGGTGAGGCAGCTCAGGAGCAGGCGGGTGGTGCAAGTTGATTCAGATTCGGGGGATTGTGTTTGTCAACGGCCAGCGTTTCCGCTTAGTCTTAGCTTTTGTTGTTTTGGATCTTTTGTCGAATGGTATTAAGATCTGTTACGACAATATACTTATATAGAGTTTCAGTAGTTGTAATATCGCATTTTGCATCATGAATCAAGATCTGTTTTGTCAAACCTGTTTACTACTATTACCTTTGGCGTTCATCTTAGTCTTAGCTTTTGTTGTTTTGGATCTTTTGTCGAATGGTATTAAGATCTGTTACGACAATATACTTATATAGAGTTTCAGTAGTTGTAATATCGCATTTTGCATCATGAATCAAGATCTGTTTTGTCAAACCTGTTTACTACTATTACCTTTGGCGTCATTAGCTTCGTTTCAGCTTTGTGTAAGGGAATACATCTTATTTTATTCGAGTTTGGTCCTTCGATTTGTTTAAAATTTTTAAATTTTCTCAAATTCCGTTGGCCCCATGGGTGTGGGTCCCACATAGAAGGTCTCGGTCGAGTTGGACTTTCAAGTAATCAGAAAATTACAGCTACAATATGGATGTTGGCATATGGTACACCGGCTGATGCTGCGGATGAATATATAAAGATTGGAAAATCAACCACAATTCAATGCTTCAACGTTTTTGTCGATCAGTTGTAGATGTGTTTGCAGAGCGATACCTAAGGTCACCTATCCCTTCTGATATTGATAGACTACTGCGTATCGGTGAAAAACATGCTTTCCTGGAATGTTGGGAAGCCTCAATTGCATGCATTGGAAATGGAAAAATTGTCTCACAGCATGGGCAGGACAGTATGCAGGCTATAGTGGATCTCTGACAATTATTTTGGAAGCAGTTGCTGAGTATGATCGATATGACATGCATTTTTTGTCATGCCAGGATCTAATAATGACATTAATGTTCTTGAGGCGTCCAATCTATTTTCAAATCTTGCACAAGGTATCGCTCCTTCGGCACATTACTGGAAAAAAGTATTATCAAGGATATTACTTAGCTGATGGCATATATCCGAAATGATCAACTCTTGTGCAAACAATTCATGATCCACGCGGTCCGAAAAAAAATATTTTGCAATGAAAAAAGAGACTTGTAAAGATGTTGAACGGGCGTTTGGAGTTCTTCAACCACGGTTTGTGATTGTAGCATCTCCGGTAAGTGCTTGGCAGAAGAGACACTTGCAAGATATAATGACTGCATGTATTATAATGCATAATATGATCATCGAGGATGAACGAGACTTGGATACACCAATCTAAGATGCGATGGAAGCACCGTCTCTGAATGTGAAAATTGTTAATCAAAACATAAAATTTCAACAATTTTTTGCTCGATTTAAAAATATAAAAGATAAAGAGGCTCATTTCTCAATACGTGATGTGCTAATCGATCATTTGTGGGATTTATATAGTAACTCAGTTAGTTAGAAGTTCGATTGTGTTTTATTTCTATTTCATAAGATATATTTTAGTATTTTTAATGCTACTTGTTATAGTTGAAATTTATTTTAACATTAATTTTATGTGTGATATGTAATTTAATATAATATTAACGTAATTTTTAATTGATATATCAACATTTATTTTTTGAATGAATATTTGTTGTAATAAATAAAATATTCATTAAAGAATATTCAGTAAATAAAATATTTGAGAATATTTTGAGAATATTTTTTTAATGTTAAATTAAAGTTAATGATTGAAAATAAATTTTTTATATTTATGTACAAATTACACTATTTTTCGATTTGTATTATATTATAAGAATAAAAGCAAAAAAGGCCACGACACGAAAAACACCGGATTACAACGAAGGATCACCTGGTCGCCTGGTTTTGTCTATATCTATTAAAATGTGACAAGATTTCACATTTCGTCCGAATATCTCGCTCCCTTCTTTCGAATTGAATCAGATTTAAAAAAGAGGGACTCATTCATGTATTATTTAAAAGAAAGGGAGTTGACTTTTTTTATTTTGGTCAAAGGGATTGATTTTAAGGGTATTTTATTTTAGTCTTTCACATGACTGATATTTGAAAATATAGAACAGAAGGGATTTGAGTTAGTCTGGACTCGAACACTGGTACAGAGATTGGGAAAGAGCTCTCACACCACTACACCAACTGTACAATATTTAACATTTAATATAAATAATATATAAACTATAAACACCAACTGGGTCGAGATTGGGTCGCGATTGGGTCGTGTATTTGGGTCAAAATTATTAAACACTATTAGATCGTGTATTTGGGTCTCGTATTTGATCAAATTATTAAACAAATACTATTGGGTCGCGTATGTGAGTCGCGTATTTAAATCAAATTGGGAGCGAATATGAATTGAGTCGCGATTATTGGGTCGCGAGTACGATTTGGGTCGCGAGAATTGGGTGGCGCGAATACGAATTGGGTCGCGATTACTGGGCGCGATTGTCAGGGTCAATTTCGTCCGAATATCTCGCTCCCTTCTTTCGAATTGAATCAGATTTCACTCACTCTCACCCAAATTTCCCTATATTATACAGTAGATGTCTCCGGCTGGGAGTCGGTGGCGAGGCTGGCATAAAGAGGATGGCGTCATCATCGTCGGCTGTGGAAGTTCACCCAGGCGGAGCAGTTTTGTGGAAGGCTCATATTGCGATGGTGGCGGTGCAGATCTTCTATGGCGGATATCATATAATCACCAAAGTCGCACTCGGAGTGGGTGTAAATCAGTTTGTATTTTGCGTTTACAGAGATCTCATAGCGCTCTGCATCCTCGCGCCCGTCGCATACTTTCGCGAGAGGTCTGTATTCCTCGATATCTGTGTCAGTAGTCTACTTGGGAGAAGCTTCTGTGCATAGTGGAAGCTTAAACATTTCAGCACATCAAGCGTCTAATATTGTCTTACTCAATTTGTTCCCTAGCCTTTTCAATATTTCCACATCCGCCTTTCAATTCAATGTTAGCCTGTTATTGTCTTTATAAAAGATGGCCTTCAATCCGGTAAATACATATTTACCGATATAAAAAAAATTAATTATCAGTTAAAATAAAAACAAGATTAGAAGTCAGTCCCTATCAGAGCTTCTTCATTGAACCCTAAACTTCAGTTCATATGCAAACTTAAAAAATTCTGTCCCGCCAACTTTCACCCATCAATGGAAAAATATTGGTAAACGATTTCTTTTAAACCTATTTTATCATTTCAGTTTTGTGAATTTAAATATTTTTACTGGATTCTACTTAAGATTTGGTCGACTCAAACTATAGTGTAGTGGATTAAAAAATTCTGGGCAGTAGACTTGAACTAGATTTAAGTGGATTAAACTTGAAGTTTAGTAGTTTTGTAATTATTGATTTTCAATGTTTTAAATTTAACTTCCACGGACCCGAACCATGGTTTAGTAGACTTGTACTTGAAGTTCAGTGGACTTTTCCTTGAAGTTTCGTGGAATTTGTAGTTAGTGATTTTCAATATTGTAAACTTTAAAATCAGTGAACTTGAACTTGAGGTTAAGTGGTCTTGGATTTGAATCTAACTGAACAACATTTTAGCTGGAGTTTTTAGTCACTGATTTGAAGCCGCAATTGCCTAGAAACGATTACTTCAATTAAACTTACAATAATGGACATTACAAGACTGGTAGTGAGATGATAATATGGTGTCAAATGAGGCTGAGTTGAGTTAGATGGTTTGGAAAATACAATTTGGTAATTTACTAATTTCAGCGAAAGACTTTATTCATTCAAGTATGTTACTTTCGTATTTGATGTGTAGACAAACATGCTTATTGAACTCACGACCACATCTATTTTTCATCTCCGAGGCCCAAAACACCAACAACAGATAATAGACTTGCTAACTTCAACTTCTCAATATTTACATCAACTGCTTCGTTAGTCATTCTAGTAATCCTCTCTATATCACTAAGATGGATTATACTTTTACATGGAAAATGTCTAGTTGAAAATCCAGGTATCAGTGATCTCAAGAAAGTTTCTTGATCAATGAAGTCTGGTTATCGAACAATACTTTAGTATAGAAAATCTTAATGGCGTATTTTGATTTACCATCCAATATCTATCTTTTTCATAAATATGCTTGTCTGCTCATCAAATACCAAAGTAACTGACTTAATAAAGTATTTTGCTGAAATCATTATACCAAATTGCGTTATCCGAACCATCTCATTCAATCCAGCCACATTGGGACACCGTACTATAGCCTCACTAACAATGTTGTAAGTTATTGTAAGTTTACAATTGAAGTGATCATTTCTGGAAAATACGTTACGTGTTAACCTAAAAATTTAAAAGTAATAGCAAAAAAGTTGAGCTAAATATTGTTCAGTTAGGCTCAGATTCAAGACCACCAAACCTAGGTTCAAGTCCACTGAACCATTGTTCTAGTCCACGGAATTTAAAATTTATAATATTGAACATCAATAACAAGAAAATTCCTCTCAACTTCAAGTATATGGTTCTAGTCCTTTGAATTTAAATTTCAAATTTATAATACTGAAATCAGTAACTACAAAATCTACTTAACTTCAAGTTCATGTCCACGGAAGCTGACTACTGGACCATGGTTCGAGTCCACTGAATTTAAAATTTATTGCATTGAAAATCAATCATTACAAAAATCGGCTGAACTTCAAGTTTAAGTCCACTAAAACTTAGTTCAAGTCTACAGAACTTAAAACAATATTGAAAATCAATAGCAACAAATACATTGATCTTCATGTACAAGTCTGCTAAAACTCAGTTCAAGTGCACTGAACCATGATTGCCATTGAATTTAAAATTTACAAGTTTGAAATTCAATAACTAAAATCCACTGAAAATCAGTTCAAGTCCATTGAATTTGAAAAACAATTAAACTTAAAAGTAAGAATCGTTTGATTTACCAAAAATCGTAATTCGACCCAAATAACGTGCATCAATCATACTACTATCAAATAAAAGTAAATCGATTACGTAAAATTAAGGTTGTCAAATGGACTCCTCATTCAAATCAACTGACCCCGAGTTTGAAGTTCACTGAATCCGAGTTTCAGTCCACCAAATCTTACATAGTCACTACACATTGGAGTCCATTGAAACTATTCAAATTCACAAAATTGAAATTACAAAATAGGCTTAACAGAAGTTGTTTACAATTGTTATTCCCTCTGCCATAGTTGTTTCCTCGTATGACTGTAGTTCTCTAAAAATATTGATGTGTTGTACAAAAACGTGGTTTCGTAGTTGGGGTTTAATGAAGAGGCTCTGAACATTAGACTCTTCTTGTTGTAAGCAGTGGACTAGCTTCTAATCTTGTTTTTATTTTTACTGATAATTATTTTTTTATATAAATAAGGGTAAATATGTCTTCAGGGGATTGAAGTTTATTTTTTAAAAGACATCACGAGGGAGCCTCCCACCTGAATATCCCCTATTAATTTTTTTGACCCCTAAAGAAGAGTCCAATCAAGGAGAAATGATTTCTAGGTGGGAATGGCTACTTTAACTTATTAGTTACTTCATACCCGTTTTTGCAGCCAAAATGAACATGACTGATGATCAGAAATCAATTATTTTGTCTAGTTATTGATTGGAGCTAATCATAGCTGCACTCTGTATTTTTTGTACCGTTATTCCTGCAGAAGGCTAAGACCACCTTTAAATAGAAGTCTTTTGATGGCATTTTGCATTCTTGGTTTAACAGGGTAAGTGGACTATCTTACACGATATTTAAGTGTGCCTTTTCTTCCTTATGCAAACTAGTTGTATTCATTGTTTTTTTATATTGCTTTTGATTAGTGTATTTGGCAACCAGCTTTTGTTTCTTCTTGGTCTTGGTTACACCAATCCAAGTTATGCATCAGCCATACAGCCTGCTATTCCAGTCTTTACATTTATTTTGTCTGTATTGATGGGGTAAGTGCAACTACTCTCCTTTTACTCTTACCGTCCATAGTTCTCTTCCCTCAAGCACGTGAACAACACATCTACGTATTCATCTCATGTATGTTATGTCCCATTACTGGTGCGAGAGTCATAATTGAGTACTGGCTATTTCATTTTCAATTTATTTCTCTTTACATGAAATATTTATTTTCTTTTTGCAACATGATGAGCAAGTATCTACATACAGTACAGAAACAGTGAATTTGTTAGAGACCGAAGGTCAAGCAAAGGTAGGAGGTACCATAGTTTGCGTTTCTGGTGCCATTTTAATGGCTGTGTTCCGTGGTCCAATATTGTTGGGATATCAAGAAAATGAATTGTCAACAAAAAGTGGCATGAGTGCTAAGGGTCAACTTGAGCCTTCTGGTTGGTTAACGTCTAGTATTCTGGCTTTGGGGATCGATAATTGGCATCTTGGCGTCTTATGTTTGATTGGGAATTGCGTATGCATGTCAGGTTATATATCCATTCAGGTAAATAAATATTACTATTGGTGTTTGTAATTTCATACGAGCCCATGAAAAAAAGTTGAAGTTTGTTCCTTACGCATAGATATAATTCGTAATACTTAGATTACATTCTTATACTTCACTACTATGTGACATCACCAAATAAAAATAGTGACTGAATATTTCAATCATTATGCAATCTTAATATTGGTCTTTCCACGAGAGGGCACTGTCAATGGATTATTCTTTGATAATGCTGTTTCAGTTTAGTGGAGAAGTTTGTTATGATGGCTTAAATTTTGTAATTGTACTAATTATAATTGTTGACGAGTGTGAGTGGATCATAGTGTTAGAGATAAGGGAATGCTAAAATGTAGGGAGTTATCCTCGCTAGGTTGTTACTTCATTCCCTATTTATAATGGGTGCATGTAAGCTGTTAAGTGACAATATAATAAGAAGATTCTTTTTCTTTCCTCCAAACCTGCTTTCATGGTATCAGAGCAGGTTCTCGAGTTTTGCAGCCATGGTGAAAACGGCCATGACTGGTTCTTTGAAGGATGCGAAATTTAGCCATGTCTCCCACTGATCATCTCTCGCTGCATATCACGAATCACAAACTAAATTTTCCAAAAATTTCCTACAATGTTCTCAATCTGTTCTGTTGGTGATTGGTCATCGTGGCAAGATGGGATACTTGATTGGGCAAACAAAAAGGCCGAAGGATGGAGAACCCAATCGAGCGATATGGGAACTTGACAACTCAGTCGTGATGGCATGGTTGATAAACTCAACACTTACCCTCCACCTAATAGTCTGGTTTATAGTCCATGTGAACCACCCTTGCCGGTCATAGATTGCGGAAATTTGGAAACAGGGGGAGATAAAGTAAGGCCAGAATTAATCCTTTATTCAAGGAGAAAGCAAGCTCCAGGAATAGAGACAACCAAAGTTCAGCTAAACCAAGAGCCCGAACTAAATCCTGCTCCACAAACCGTTGAACAGCTGGTAACACCCTTAGACATTCCAATTGCACTTCGTAAGGGCGTGAGAACATGCACAACTCATCCCATTTCACATTTAACTCTCACCCAGTTTTCAAGCTTTCACTTGTAACATTTCCAGCTCTGAGATTCCTAAGAACGGTCATGATGCTCTTGCAATACCAGAGTGGAAACAGACTGTATTTGACGAAATGTATGCCTTGCAAATAAATGACACATGGGACATTACCACACTGCCGAAGGATAAATGGACTGTGGGATGCAAATGAGTGTTTATCACGAGACATTTGCACTTGTAGCGTAAGAGTCTTGCTCTCCTTGGCTGCTAATTTAGATTGGCTGTTGCACCACTTAGATGTGAAGACTGCTTTCTTATATGGTAATCTTGATGAAGAATTATACATGAGTCTTCCTCCGAGTTTTCACGATGAGGGAGAGAACAGTGTTTGCAAGTTAAAGAAGGCTTCATACAGCCTCAAACAATCACCTAGGGCATGGGCTGAGAGATTCACTTGATTCAAGGGGATAGGATACATTCAATCCAGTTCGATCACACTTTATTTTTCAAACACTCAACATATGGCAAAATTACAGTCTTGATCGTATATGTGGATGGTATTATTGTCACAATTGACAACAATGTAGAAGCTGCAGAACACGGGCGTTTTTTGCCTTATGAGTTTGAAATTAAAGAACTTGGAAACCTTTGATATTTTCTGTGCATGGAGGTTGCTCGAAGCAAGCTTGGGATCACTGTTTCCCAGTGGAAATATACCTTAGACCTACTCAAAGAGACGGGCATCTTGGGCTGCAAACCAGCTGAGATTCCTATGTTCCAACCTATGTCCCGGAGATGATGCGACCAAGGTTGACCGCGAAGGTTACCAAAGGCTGGTCGATAAACTGATCTATTTGTCTCACACCAGGCCGGATATTGCTTTTGCTGTAAGCGTCATCAGTCAATTCATGCATGACCCAAGTACCCAACATTTGAAAGCGGCACGTAGAATTCTGCAGTATCTCAAAGGAAATCCTGGGAAAGACATTTTCTTGGCAGATATGATCGCAAACTAATTGAAGTCTACACGGATGCTGACTGGGCTGGATCAATAATGGATAGGAGGTCTACCACAGAGTACTGCACTTATGTATGGGGTAACCTTGTCACTTGGCGAAGCAAGAAGCCATCGGTCGTGGCTCGAAGTAGTGCCGAAGCCGAATTTAGAGCTGTGGCTCATGGCCTTTGTGAAGGCTTATGGCTCAAGAGAAAACTGGAAGAATTAAGGATGCCAAATGCAGAACTATGCGCCTCTATTGTGATAATAAGGCTGCTGTGAATATTGCTCGCAATCATGTCCATCACGACAGGACAAAACACATTGAGATTGATAGACACTTCATTAAGGAGAAGGTTTAAAACAACACTATTTACATGACTTATATCCCTTCAGGCCAACATGCGGTAGATATACTGACTAAAAGCCTCTCGACTACAGTGTTTGACGAGTTCACACGCGAGCTAGGAATGATAAATATCTATTCACTAGCTTGAGGGGTAGTGTTAGTGAAACGAACCAGACTCTAGAAGTAGTGTTAGTGAAACGAACCAGACTCTAGAAATTTTTTTTTAAAACATTTGCGGAATACATAAACTGAAAGTGTGGCTCGTTCCCCTAAAAACATTTTCTAAACCGTCACTTTAAAACATAGATCGAATAAATATCTTAAATCGTATACTCAACCGTACTGTTTGAAAATCATACTGCGAAAAGTGCTGAAATGAACAAGTTAAAACCAACATACTACAAGTGTATCATAACAAAAGATAACATCAATGCGGTCACGGGACACTGCTACAGCAGACGCTCAGAGGTCCTCACCGTCAGTCGGGATATACTCAACAGGGTCATCATCTGCACCATTTAAACCTAGTGAGCCTAGAGGCTCAGCATGCTCTATCTTGTAACATAACAAGGTACATACTAATAAAGTCGTATGCAAACACATACTTGTAGAAAAATAACGTTAAAACATGAATGCGTTCATGATCTTAAAACATTGTTCGTACATTTCATAGCATAGCATAACGTATAACATACATAAGACATGACATAGCATAGCATGAAAAACGTATGAGTCGTTTCCTGAAATGTGGACCATATTCGATTGATCAATCTATAAACCAACGTACGCGACGGTGTGGTTCACTCGACCTTACCTCGGGATCACACCTCTGTGCTGCCACTTCATCATGCCGTGAACACATGGATCCATAAGCTCGTAATACATGAACAGAAGTTCAACGGGCCCGGTGTCCCGCATCCCCTCATCATAAACTTGCCACAAATCATTCAATTCCTCGCGTTTTGTCTTTTAAAAGAACATGCCTTTATCGTTCCATAAAACATTCATGATGCGTGCATTTCGTAAAATGATGTAAGTTTAAAAGCTTAGCCCGTCAATGTATATTTAATCATTTCCTTTAAAACATTTACGTACATAAAATACTACATATATGATTAAATATACATTCACGGGCTTTTACATTTTCTACTTCGGTCAAGGACTGGTTCAGGAGCCTGACCCACTACTTCTAGACTTACCTTAAAAATTTAACTTAGCTCATGACTTAAAAGTTCACCTTTAAATCCTCATAAAACTCCAATTTTGACTAATTTCAAAATCAATTTTGACTTAAAAATCAATTTAACCAATTTTGACTTTTAAAAACTCCAAAGACCAATTTTTGACTAACTTAAAATCCCAATGACCAAAATTAGATTTTAAAATTTGATAAAAATATTAGACCCATAATAAAAGGATTTTGACTTTAAAATATTCGGTCCAACGCTAAAATTGCAAAAGATCACATAAATCAAATAAATTCTAAAAATGCTGGAAAACGTCTTAAAATATGCTTAAAACATCAAATAAAATTATCCACGAACTTTAGCATCCCCTAAGACTCGAAATCTCAATTTTCACAAAAATGACCCTACGAGGCTCATTTCGAGCGACGAACGGTAAAAATCATTAAAAAACCATTTCTTAACCAAATCTCCCCCTGTTTCGACCCACATCACCCTAACTCAATATACTAGTCACTTGAACAAACGAAACCCAAAAACGATTCAAGGGGTGACCAACCCGACGCTCATAATGATACTGCTCGCACACAGATTGCAACCAGAACACGTGCTAGCCATAAAAATCATAACTAATTCGTTCCTCGACCAAATCGCCTCCCGTTTGGACCTACGTGACCCTAACTCAATGAGCTATCTCCTGAAATCAACCTTGACGACACAGACCGCATAGAGCGACTTAACCGATCCCAACAACTCTACTGCCGAGGCGACAAGCCAGGACATGTGCTGATCATAAAATTCGTAACTAATTCATTCATGACCAAATCGCTTCCCGTTTGAACCTACGTGATCCTAACTCGATGGACTAACTACCTGGACCACCCTTGGACCAAACTATAGCCCCATGAACCGCCCATGACCTAAGCATCACAAGAAACGAATGAAACACGTGTTGAAAATCATGATTCATGCATGGATCTCAAACATTATGCATAGATCTAATCAAATCAAATACAAATCATGCATTGAACATTAAAAACAGTTGACTATGGCTTAAATGGTGAGAACAGGAATCGATATTACATGCCTGGCTTAGAGAAAAGGTAGAATTGCGAGTTACCGATGTGTAGGACGCGAGATCGGGGCACGACCGCCGAATCACCAAAGATCTGAAATTTGCGAAACCTATGGGGAGAAGAGGAGGGGACGGCTGGTTTGATGGTGTGGAGGCTAGGTTTTGAGTAAATTTTGGTGTTATGAAAAATGAGGGTGACAAGTTTGACCCCTAAAACTTAATTAATAAAAGAAAAGGGATTTTTACTTGCTTACCCCTTACTTAAGTCTCCAAGTTAACTAAAACTCTAAACCAAGCTTTTAAAACTTCTAATTTTCGAAATAAAGGCCCTCTCAAATTTTAAAACAACTTATCTTCCAATAAAACAGCCCGTATAGGCGAAAAACGGGTTTCCCTCCAAAATAATAATAAAAACCCCAATTTTCAGAATTGTTGCTTAAAAATAATAAATTTATTCTTAAACAATCTAAGAACTTAAAAATCTTAAATTATTTTCATCTTTGGTCGTCCCTAGTCTCGTCCACGCGTCCGTCTCAAAACAGGTTGAAAAAACAAGACATGCATGCTACATAAAATCATAATTAAATCACATAAGATGACATGTAATCATCTAAAATTATTTTCCCCCTAGTCGTGCATTTATTTCTACGTAGTCAGGAAATTTCTAGGCGGTACAGTTAGAGATAAGGGATTGAAACTCCCATTATCCTATCTTTATCTTTATCTTATCTTTCAATTATTGGATTGTGAGATAATGTAGTTATCTAGATGCTAAAATGTAGGGAGTTATCATTGTTAGGTTGTTACTTCGTTCCCTATTTATAATGGGTGCATGTAAGCTGTTAAGTGACAATGTTAATAAGAAGATTCCTTTTCTTTCCTCCAAACCTGCGTGCGTTCATATAGCATATCATGTTGATTTACCAATTTCCAAGTATATGTCAACCCTTGGGTTTTTCTTTACTTTCTATGGGTTTCTATTTTTGTGTTTATAGCTACCAAATTAAATGTTTCTATCTCAATATTTCTTCTTAAGTTTTCGACCTGATACTTCCTTTGTGCCTACGATGCATCTTCATGACCTTTTATCACTCAAATGGTTTGGATCATGGGGCTTTTAGCTTATGCTATTATATCGTGTTTCAGGCTCCTGTTATAGCCAGATATCCTGCAGACATATCTTTGACAGCGTATTCATACACTTTTGGTGTTTTGTTTGTGGGAGTGGCTTCATTCTTCCTGACAAATGGTTTGACAGACTGGAAGTTGACTCTCTCTGAGGTTTTTGCTGTAGCATATGCTGTAAGTTTTTCCTCCTTCTGTTCTTTCGAGAAAGTAGTTAAGCACCATTGAACCAAGAATTTTTTCAAGTAGCAAACAAATGGATGTTAGGGAGTGCTCGATTAGCCACAGGACGACTAAGCTGGCAGCAGTATTCTTGATAGAGGCATGAAGATTATATTTATAAGAAAATTTTGAAAATTTAACATATTATTCAAGGGCTCGGCGATGAACTCATGCCCAGCCAATGAAATTTGCATTATTTGGGCCAAGGAATTAGGACTTTATGCTTTACCGGAATGTATTAAATCAGATGGTTTTATTTCTACCTGCTCCTACAGAACCAAGGTCGAAAAGATTGGAAAAATGAGTCATGGTATTAAAAAAAACCATTTATTTAAATGACTTAATTGAAAACATATGTTGAATCTATTTCCACTTCTCGTCAGCAGTCATTATTTTAATACAATTGTTCGTTCTCCAAACATAATTTTTTTTATTTTATCTTGCAGTATTTAGAAGATAATACCAAGCAACATCACATTCTTCATTTCGATTTATAGAAGGGTTTTCTGCATAAAACATATCAAACATACTCATGGTGCATTTCTTGTTCCCTCTGTTGTCATCCCTTTTTCTTAGCTCAAATTGCATTGGATTTATGGCATCTGGAAGTGGTTTCAAAGTGTGTATATATATTCGTTGTAGTTTTGTATCAGATCAAAACAGGATTCCAAAACCAAGCAGAGTTTGATCTGGTGTCCGCATGCTTGAATTTAAGCTCATAAACCGTACAGTTTTGCTTAATAATTTTGGTTTCTAGGGAGTTGTAACATCTGGCCTGAACTACGGACTCTTGACTTGGTCGAATAAAATTATTGGCCCGGCCGTAGTTGCATTGTATTATCCTCTGCAACCCGTAGCATCTACATTGCTGTCCACAATCTTCCTTGGAAGCTCCGTTTATCTTGGAAGGTCACCGATTTATCCCTTGTTTTATCACATTTTCCATTGCATTTCTGTGTCATTATTCTCGACCTTCAAGGCTCATGACCTCTTATGGCTTCTATCACAGCATTGTTGGAGGACTTCTTATTGTAGCTGGACTCTATTTGGTTACATGGGCTTCTTATCGAGAAAAGCAAGCAATCAAAGGAGCCCCTTCTCACGCCACTCAAGAATCAGAACCGCTCATATGCTGAGATACGGCAAATATTCTCATTTTCTTCAAATTCAAATCCAAAGATGAAATAAAGCCATTACACCAATGCTCGTCCTTTGTATACTAGATTATGTTATGTTTATGCGAATGTATATTTATTGTTGTGTAAATAATATACTACTATGTTGTGTTTTTAATCTTTTACTGACGACAATTTTGTTGCTTTTAAGAAATTTTGAATACTTGTCCAGAAGACAGATATCTCTCCTTCCCAGCCAAGTCCCAACCCCTACTAGAACTTTGTTTAAAAACTTGGTGTAATGTATAAAGTCAAGTTTAGACAGAAGTTGCTCTCTCCTCTCTCTATGGAGGAGACTTGACATATGTTTGAACTCTCACTTTCCGCCTTTGACTTTGTGCACCTAAAGTTGACAGCTGACTTGGACCAGTGCTGATGTCATCTACTGTAGTCACCAGAACCCGTCGGTGGTTGTGGTCTCCAATCTGTAAGCGTAGGTTTCTTAGTTTGAATCACAAATACTTCGTTCTCTACGTGACTGCTTTACCCTATAACGGTGTAGTGTAATTCCTGGTGATTTTGCAAAAACTGGCTTCGTCGAGCCTTTTACTGGCTTTGTGCTCGATTGTTTCTGTGTTGCAAGCCCCTGTGTAGACAAACTGTGCGATATTTTGTCTCTGTTATTGCTCCTATAACAGTGTAGTGTAGTGGGACGTTCTAAGGCCTCTATCTCCAAAAATGAGCTACATAGAGTCAGTTCATCTGCTAAAAACAAGAATGGTGATATTGTTATGACTAAATCTTCTGGTAAATTCAACATTACGACTTTGAACAGAGAACTAGGGACTGTGCACGCTCCTGTTAAGCTTCCTGTGGCACAGAACTTGATTGCTGGAAGTAAGCCTCCTAAAACTAATCATCCACCTCAACATTCTGGGGGTGACGATGTGTTCCCAGAACTGCTACATGATACTCTCAATGCTAGTGATTGTATGGATACAAAGAAAATTGCTTCAGATTCTCTAATGGAGGATGACAAAACAGAGAAGATAGATCCCAAAGCTGCTGAAAATCAATCTGACCCTGATGTTAGACCGTCCTCTGCTAGTCTCTTTATTGCGTTCAATGAATTCTAAGCTTGAATTCATCACTTATGATGGAGGTGTGGTTTTTGCTTAATCGAATGAAGTAGAGTCAGTGGAAGATACCTATGGTTTTTGCCTTCTTGTTTGTGTTCTGGGCAATAGGCCAAATGCATGTACCATTCGTAAGATCTTGAAGAATTGGGGAGATAACGTCTCATTCAGACTACATAACAATGGTTGGATCACTTTCAAATTCCCTACGGTGGAAAAGAGAGATGAAATACTACATGGAGGCCCATATCTTCCGTGGACAACATGCATGAAAGTCAGGCCTGGACCCGACCCTTGGCCAGCTCTACCAAAACCCGACCCGACCCTTGGGCCTGACTGCTTTTTGTTTTGTGAGGAAGACATGTATTATATTCCAACTTGGGTTCGTATTCATGGTCTTTTGTAGAGCTGGCCACGGGTCGGGTCCGGGCCGGTTCCGCCAGGTTAGGATCGAGAATTAACGGAACCGAGCCCGTTTGGTCCGGAATTTTAAATAGATTTTTTTCATTTTTTCGTTTTTCTTAACCGTGGCTGACGTTTATGGGCCGGGTCCGGCCCGTATGTCCCACGGTTCGGGTCCGGTTCCGGTTCCGGGTCAAACCCGTTGAACCGGTTAACCGGCTCGTTGACCCCGGTCCGGTTAAGGGTTGGACGCAAAGATTCTTGAATAAAATGGCTTCAGTTAAAGGTTAGCCGATCCACATGGATAAAGTACATGCATGAGGAGCAATGACAAGTTTGCTGGACTATTGGTAGAGCTTGACATCACTACTTCTAGGAGACGTGAGGTATGTGTCTTGTACCCACTGGTGTTTACATTGATGTGTCTTTCGTTTATGAAGGTGAAGCCAAATATTGTGAGGCTTGCTAGATGCCAGGATATTCTACCTAATTGTAAACGAGAGGAAATCAGCCTTGGAAAACAGAGAGTGGATAAGGAGATTACCGAAAAAGTTGAGGAACACCCTTTCAGAATGACAATGTTGATAACATTGAGATCAAGAAGCAACATGTTGACAAGGTTGGTTTGATGGGTATCAGATGCAGCAAGAGTCGAGGTCAGAATCGTAGTAAGGGCCTCTTTCTCATGCAGGTTACAACAAGACGGAGAACAATAAACCTCAACCCAGTTGTGAACAAGGTAACAACAATGCAGTTTGTCATACTCGTGACAAGTGAGATCAAGACACAGCATGTGGACAGGACAAGCTCTCCTTGTCCCACTAGACACGGCAAAAGTCGTGGTCGAAAACATAGTGACGGTGCAACAGCTCATGTGGGATCCAGGAAGGTGGAGAATCATAACAATTGCAAGAATGATATCAACACTGCAACCTGTCAAACAAATGTCAACGTTCCAACTACATCTAGTAAGGGATTGGTCATTTGACAAACAAACCATTCACAATCATGATGGAGAACGGGTGCTGAGATAACTAAAGTTGGACATGGACCATCCTATTGACCCTGTAACCAATCGTCAATCAAGATGAAAAACAGACAAATGGTGGATAGTGGGCGGCTTAAAGCCGTTGCTAACCCATCATGAATATCGCTTGTTGGAATATTAGGGCCTACACAAGGCCCTTAACACAAAAAAGTGTCCAAGCTATATGGAAACTACATAACTTAGATATTTTTCGTATTTTGGAAAGTAACATGAATTTGGATATGAAGTATACAAGATGATGGATACACGCTTCTCCGGTATGAATTTTGTTCATAATTTCTTTGAGCATGACAATGGACATATACTTGCCATCTAGGATAGTAGCCTTGTCTTGTTGCATGTGGTTGATATCGATGGACAACATGTACATGTGTATGTCAAATGCATGAAAGTAGATCGTGTGTTCTTCGTAACTTGTATCTTGGGGTTACGTTCTATTCGCGAGCGTATTTTGCTATGGAATGCTTTGAAGACTAAGGGTGACAACTCGAACCATGGGTCATTTTAGGAGATTTCAATAATGTACTATCCTCCGATGAAAGAATTATGAGGTTTTGGTGTCTAATAGAGAAACTCGTGATTTGATGGATTGCGTAGAACATTTAAAGCTTTGTGATGCTCATCATGTGTGTTGCTTTACTTAGGCTAATTCTACAATTAGATCTAAGATTGATCGGGTTATGATTAACTCCTTGTGGGCTAGTTTTGATATGGATAATATGGCTGAGTTTAAACCTCCAGGCTGTGTTTCGGACCACTCCCTTAGTATCACTTCGATTTACCTAGAGACGCGACGGGGAAACTTGCCTTTCAAATTCTTCAATATGTGGTGCTCGCATGAGAAATTTGATTCCTTAATTAGGAATAACTGGTTTTATTGTGGGACAAGCACACATCAGTTTTTGCTTAAGAAGAAGATGTTGAAGCTCAAACGTGTTCTCAAGCAATTGAATCAACAACATTTCAGTCATATTTTGCCCAGGGCAGATGCGGCTAAGCAAGAATCGGTAAGATTTCAGTACCTTATTCTTCAAGGTGAAACAATGATGTTGATATTAAAGAGGTATGTAAGAAAACTGATTTCTTATTGCAAGCCGAAAGTATGTTCTTGATGCAAAATCTAAATCCTCTTATTTGAAAAATGGGGATCGGAGTACTAAATTTTGCCATAAACTCATTAAGCGGCACTCTAAGAGATAAAATTTTGGCGCTGAGTACCTTGGATGGGAATCTCATATAAATCTGCTGATATATCTAAGTGATTCACTAATCATTTTCGAAGCTACTTGCATGGAAAGTTTTTCACGTGGCATTCCAAAATGACATCGACTCATGTTTTCAACTTCCACCCACATTGTGCAAAATTTAAGTTGGCTCGCCTTATTTATGCGGATGATATTCTATCATTCTCTTGTGGTGATTTTGGTAGTGTATCATTGCTGATGAATTGTCTTAATAAGTTTTGTGGAATGGCGGGGCTTAAGGTGAATACACTCAAATCTAACATTTACTTGGCTGGGATTGCCAAATCGAAGAAACAAGAGATAATTGAACTTACGGGCCGGTATAGAAGGTACGCTACCTTTCCGATATCTTGGTGTACCATTGGCTTCGACGAAACTTCGCAGATCGGATTTTAGATGCTTGGTTGATTGTATATCTAGCAATTTGATCTTATGGCAAAGAAAACATTATCTCACGAGGACAAGTTGGAACTTATTAGGTCCGTTCTTCAAGGAGTTGAATGTTATTGGCTACCTATACTACTGATACCTTGTTACATCATTGATAAAATTTGTTGTTTGTGTCGGAAATTTCTCTGGAATAGCAAACATCCCTCCATTTGAGTGATCTTTTATTTGCATGAACAAGGAACATGGTGATATGGGACTCATGGATCTTCGCATTTGGAACTAAGTCTTTCTTGCTAAAAACTTTTGGAACATACATGCGAAGAAAGACATGTTGATTTGTTGGATCACCACCACGTATGGAGATGATATTTGGACATGGAATGCGTGCAAGGATGTTTCATCGTTGATAAAGAAGTTGATCACATTTCGGGATGAGATTGTGTGTATGTGTGGTTCGATTACCTCTACTAGTAACATGATGTTAGATGGTTAGTGGACACAAGACAGCCATCAAGAAAGTATACAGATTTTTTCCTCTTGGGATTGGAAGATGGCCATGGAAACCCCTGATTTGGAATACATATATTTTGCCAAAACATCGATTCATCTTATGTCTCTTTGCTCACAAGAAGTTTCTCACCATAGATAGGCCATCATATGTGAAACAAGATATGTGCTTTATGTAAGGAAGCTTTTGAATCTTTTGATCGTTTATTCTTCAATTGCACATTTACTAAGGAGCTCCGGAATAGAATCAAAAGCTGGTTGGGAGTTCATCAATGCATGGAGAGTGCCACCATTTTATTAAGGGTTTGCCGTACTTCTGTACGGGGTTATGGATCGATTCTTCTACACATGCTTTGCGGCCACCATATGCCGCATCTGGAATCAACATAACGGGGATACATTTGACGATCTAGAACCGAAAATGGATGCTGTTGTGAGGAGAATACAGACCTTTACTTATAGATTTGTTTCTCTGTGATGTTGCTGACTACGGCTTATCCTTTTGAGCACGTTTTGTGAATCATTTTTGTGATACTAAGTTTGCCTTGTCAGTTTTGTACACAAACAATTTACCTCTATTATATAAAATTCATAAAAAAAAAACACGTAGGTGTATTGTCTTGTCTGGATTAAGGTTAATTGACAAACCAATGCTCAACCTGCTAGGCAATTCAAGTATTAGTCCAATATAGACTATTTGCTTTATGGACTAAATAATTAGTGTGATATATATACACATCAATAAATGAAATAGGTTTAAGCGTGAGGACCAAGTTGGGACCTTTGGAGAAGGATGATGCGACACAAAACAAATAAAAACTTGAGTGGACCAAAGCATTGGTGTATGGCGAGCAAGGTGGTGAAGCGTCCCCAAAAAAGAAAGCATTTATTTTTCTAGAAAAATACAAGTTAGAGAGAGTTGTAATATACTTGAACTATATACATAAAATATGTCCAACTAAAGTCCAAGATTTTGATTATCATCCCCATCATCTAGGTTCTTCTCCATAGATGCAGCAGTAAGATCTGATTCATACCCTGAGTCCTGTGCGGATCCAAGAACTTCGGATTTTGCGTTACTTTTTTCGCAGAAAACCAGATTCTTGGGCCTCGAAAAAGTAAGAGATTGCAGGAAGTTGAAGTAGGCATATTTGATGTCGAACCCCATATCATACCCTGCCATACAAGCCAAATGATATATAGATTCTCCAATCACAGAAATCAAAACATAGAAGAAATTTCAAGATTTTAGTACAATAATTTATCGCGATGGCGAGTCCTCTCTCGTCTGAACTTTGTCTAACATGATGAAACCACATGCTAGGCCTGCATGGTATTAGTAAACACTGTAATTTCGTATTTCTGCAAGAACAAAGGAAAAAATATCAGAACAATTAAAGCTCACAAGTAGAGCATCTCCCCTGGCTTTACTGTGACTTCAAATGGCTTCGGTCCATTGAAATATAAAGGAAATTTATTGATTTCTCTCTGTCTTTCGCCGGGTGCAGGGTATGGATTCACACTGCACCATGGCACATTCCGAACGGGATCTTCTAGCTCCAGTGTGAACTCTCCCGTATCCTATGAAGTGAAGTAGTATTATTTACAATGTGCCATCCAAGAAAATGTTCGTAGGTAAAACTTCACAATTATAAAAAAAAAAAAAAATGCCATTCTCGTTTAGAGGGCGATCCCTGCTTCCCATTCAAAGCCATCATATTTTCAATAACTCAACCTTTCAGAATGATAAACCTCAAATCTCTGGAAAAGTTCTGTTAGAATTCTTAAGACGTTATATTTTAAAATTTTTCAAGGTGACTCACTGGAGCAACAATATGTCATCCAAGAACCAAGAAAATTGTTCAAAACAAAAGAACACCAAATATATTCACGCAATACGACAAGAAATTGCCGTATAATTTGAATTCTTATAATATGGTAGGTATAATTTGAATAAATATTCTTGTCAATTGCACATGTCAATTCCCCATTTGACACACATTCGAATAAATATTATTCTGATTGCTTCTGATAAAGTACACATAACCCTCATATTAAAACATCGAAGAACAAAAAATTCACAGTTTTCACATTCAAAGGGTATTATTTGTACTAGTCTGACTCCAATGTTCTAGATTCCACTTGCATCACTCTTCCACCCACTAATATACTACACAAACTGTGGACACGATCCGAATTTTGATCGAAAAATGATGTCGATAGCTCAAATGACTAGTTAAATGCTAACTCAGACCAAATTTCGAAGAAGATCAAGATGAATCCAGCTCAAACTTGAAAAGCCCAAAACTACTACACGTGAATGAACTTAGACCATTAGCTACAAATAAACAGCAAGGTTTGCGGTTGCGGTTTACTTGCATGCGTCAATTATCAGTCGTACAAATTTCAAATGAAAGAAGAGAAATATCACCAGCAATAATGATATACCATATTTTATCGCAAAAAAGGCGAGGGACTGAGAGATGGCACCTGGTTATAGCGAAAGTGAGCAGCTGGATACTCTGTTATGTACATTCTATGGACATCAGTAGGTGGAAGAAGAAGAAAACGCTTCTCCCCACTAACCACCACATACAGATTCTCATAATGATCCTTGTGAAATGAAGTCTCCGATAACTGGTCCCCAATCCACAGATTCACAGCCTCCGGCTTGCACCCCAGCGCCTCGCTCGCCCACCGAATATCTTCCTCGCAATCACCGGCCAGTCCGGCATACTCACTGCGGAAGCAGTCATTCTGCTGTTGTAAGTACGCAACTGTATTGTTTTCACCGGATCTTAGAACCATTTCTAGAGCTTCTTGAAAAGGGAGTTTCTGGACGTGGGCGGAGGCGAAGCAGGGGGAGGAAGGGGTGATGGGATGGGGGGCGAGGGAGTCGGCACGACCGGTGGGGGTGAGATGGAGCGACACGGGGTCGGAGGAGGAAAGGGCGGCGAGGAGGTAGGACGTGGAGGTCCATAAGGTAAGTGCCGGCCAGTGGCTAACGGCTGAAGAGATGAGGCAGGGCTTGTTCGGGGCGATGTAGTGGCGGAGGAATTGTAGGGGAGTTGGAGGGGACGGGAGGTGGTCTATGTGGGGTGGGTTACCCAGGCTTAGGTCGCGAACTTCTTGCCATAGATTCTGTATTGCTGCTTCACCATCTTCATCTTCCATTAATGGAGACGGCAAGACAACCGCGGCGGCGGCAGCGGAGGAGGGATTGCCGGAGAGCGGCTATCGGATTTCTAAGATTTGGCCCACTGTACTATAAGCCCATATTTACTGGTTAAACACTTCATAAAGGGCCTGAGGCCCAATAAAAAGGCTTTGAGTTTTTCGTTCCTTTTTTTCTTTAAAAAACGGAAATAAGAAATTATATTACTATGCAAATGAGCGATCAGTTTTTACCAAAGAGTTTAATTTAACCACCTAAACAGAAAGCTAATATATAATATGCTGAGCCGTAATTATCATATAATTTGACTTACGTGAAGAAAATGATAATAACAAAGCAAAGATATGGGAAACATGCCTTCATGACAAAATTATTGCTCCAATCGTGGAAGAAAGATTTGAAAGAAAATATAAGCTCTGCTGTAGTGCTAGAAATGTTTGGAGAGGCTGAATTTAAATATATTCATGTGAAGAATATGTTTCCATGATGGATTCAGATTACATGAAACAAAAGCATAATAAAAGCATGGAGACTTCAAACATTAAAAACTTCATAGATAAGTACTGCTGAATTAGAGTTGTTCATCATGCAGCAGCTTGTTCCTTCAGTTGCTTCACCTTGGTAATATAGTCACTCATCGCTTCCTCGGTCGATTTTCCTGCCACAGGTTATGTTATGTGGTGAGCATGCATCATGCTACAGATATCCTCGAAAACAAGCATTCGATTCACATGACCCGGCTTTAAGCTCGAGTGGTAATATTCTCAAGCTCAAATAGTAACATTAGCTCTTTGGTGCACGTGTGAATGAGGTGCTCCACCAACTAAGCTATAGCCCTTGGTGCTTGTGATACGTATTTTATCTGTATATAATTTTTTGTCAATCCGCCATTTTGTTGAAAGACAGTAATCTTCAACAGATGAGTCTTACTTTCTCAAGGCAATATAATAAGAAAGCACGGATGAAAGAACCGGAAGGGCATTACTTTCATCGCACATTACAATTAAAAAGGGAATTATAAAAAAATTAAAGAAAATCGTGCAATTCATCAATTATCCATCATCACTCGTTTGTTAATCATATCATCCATCTCATAAATGAAAAAATGTGAATTGAATACCTTCAACGGCCTTCCAAGCATCCCATTTTGCTCTCTCCTTCATGCTAAACATACCAGGACGGCCTGCGATTGTGAAGGGTTAATTTTGTGTTTGCATCACAACAGCAGTAGAATTGTGATGAATGCAAGATTCATAAAACTGAATTTGGCGAAGCCTGAATTGTGATGAATGCAAGATTCATTAAACTGAATTTGGCGAAGCCTTACTTGTGTCGACGTTTCCAACTGTAGCTTTCTTGTAGAGTCCATACAGAATAAGTAAATTTTCGTTGGTAGTAGTATCCGGTAAGGTCTTAGCTAGCTTAGCATGCTCCTCAAATTCCTCCTGAAGCCACAGAAACGTAAGGCTTGTAAGTTTTAGCAGTTGTTGAGTAAACATTCTTAGCTAATAAATTAAGATAACCACATGATACCATAACCAAGGACATCCATATAACAAGAACCAACCAATATTTTTATAGTTCAAATTACATCAGAATTCCCTACTTCAATTTTGACGGTGTACGGGCTAATAAGATGTCAGCAATAGGAATTTTAGATTTTTGAATTTAAGTTTATAATACTATTCTTATGTTAATATGAATTCAACCCTTTATGGTAAGCAAGTCGCTTCAGGTCTGCCCAAATGCCAATACAAGGACTGGCATATTGCAAACAAGAGATCAAGAGCCGCTTACCATAAGACACATACAAATATTAATCGAATATTCAATTTCTTCTCTCAGCTACACCATTTGGGTCCGGTAAGCTACACACGAGCGGCCACTTCAGGAGTTCTAACAACATGCCACTTGTGGCAGATGGGTAATCACACCAGCAATAAAAAACTTTAAATTTCGTCTGTAATTTCATGGCAAATGGAACAAGCCACACGTTCATCAGCCAAAACACAACGAACAAACACATGTACAAAAGGACTCAACATTTCATATGTCGCAAGAACACAGATCAAGAATCGGTGAATGAGAAGGGTTAACACAATAATCTTGAATACGGAACAGACGGATCAGACAAAACGCAAGAAGTAGGGACGCCCATGTTTCAAAAACTGAATTCACGGCCAAAAAAAAAAAGAAAAATCGTAGACAAATGCGGATTTCTTAATGCATATGAGATTAGCAAATACCAACCTTCAAACCCATCTTTTGAATGGAGTTGTATTGAATGTCAGAGAGAACTTTTGATGCCTTAGCTATCTAACAGTACGCAAGTTATGGGAAGAAGGGCAGCTGTAAGATTGTGTATATATATATCTGCGTATTCCAAGTATTCGCCGCTGACGGAGCTTTTTATGCGTATGCACTTTACAGCAAATTTTAGCTCCAGGAATATATATATATATATATATATATATACAAATACGATATCCTACATACCTAATTTCCCCACCCTCTTCCCCAACTACCACATGGCACCGTGTAATTGGTCGGAATTTAAAAAAATTGTTGAAGTTAAAATGTTGGTCCAATCACATGGTGACACGTGGCAGTCGGGGATGGAGGTGGGGAAGTTGGTTGTGTAGGATATCATATCCCTATATATATATATATATATATATATATATATATTATCAATTTAGCTTGGAGAATTTCGTTGCGGGGAAGTATATTCGCTTGCACAAGCATAATTTTCAAAAAGTAATATATTATATATACTAAAGTAAATAAAATCAATTACTAGCATATCATAATGGATTTAATATCCTAACTCAGCCCAATCTAGCTATAAACCTTGAAAGTTAGAACTCTTGAACTTTGCCCAAGCAATGCGCCTAACTGAAAACTCAGTCGTGCTATTTGGTATATAGCTCACTGTCGTGTAAAGGCTTAAATGCAAGCATATAATATCGTTTTTAGGAAGATCATCAAATTCTCGGCCGTCTTAGAGAACTTTTTTTTTCTTTTTTTACTTTTGGTACCATAATTTCTATTGTGTCTATTATTCCACCGTCCACGCTTTCCATCTTATCTTTTATTATTCGTCCATATTAGACGGTAAAGTTGATAGATACAAACATTGACCACTGAACAGATATTATCATTTTTTATTTGTCGTCGATAAACCTGCCACAGTTTATGAGCTCACATGACCTAATGGATATATGAAGACATCCATAGACCATAAGGTAGATTCGATGTCCAAATTTTTGTCGACCCAACTTTGGATCTATAAAATGCAGAGGATTGGATAACCTCAAATCGATGGATTGATTCATAAGAAACAGGGGGCCAATGGCAATTGATTACACATATCACGTCTGCAAATAACTGCAGGCAATCTCATGGGACTAAGAAAATAGGCAGGGAAAGCAGAAATCTTGTCAAGATCTAAATTATCGCAGTAAATATGTGAAGGGTCAGGGAAACACCATTTGCAAACCCATAGTCCTTCTGTGGCAATTGGGTAAAAGGGCACCGATCAAGAAAAAAGGGGACACCAGTTCAATGAAATACTATGCTCTCTGTATTGAGGAAATGTGGCAGCTGCATAAGAGATTCCCTGTTTTAGAGGCATATGGATATAAACAATAAGAAGACGTTCAGTTTGATGAGTAAAGAGAAATATCAAAGAAAACATACAAAGATAATGATTTAACTAATCTCGATATAAACAAGAATCAACTTCACTCGATGCTCAATACATTAGATATTTTAGGGGTTATCATCATTTGTACTGAGACTAACAAAAAGTTTCAAACTTATTGTGAAGGACAATATTGATGCATAAAAACATAAGAAAAAAAAATCTTACTCTGAGGAAACTTGAGTGATGATCAAAGGATCAAGCTTTTTAAATCCCTCCTTACTCACCATCTTGATTGCCTCCCAAATAGTGCCAAGAGTCCACACTACTTGATCAGTCAGCACCACCAACTTATCCTGCCTCATTTATGGCTTTGATCCGTTGGCATGCATAGGAAATCAATCTATTTCTCTTCGTCCATGCAAACAATGATAAGTATGGTATGAATTAACAGTGCACCTATGGCATATACACGTTGATGGATTTTGATTTTTCTCGCCCCTTGAAAAAATTCGGTTAATCTAAAAGCCAAACACACACTTGCTCGTAAAAGTGGATGAAACACAACAAAAATTATATTATCATTGTTAACAGATCTCTCCCGGAATATCAAGAGAATTCGTTGAAAGGGATGGATTGAGTATATTGTTATCAATCCAACTCTTTCCAGGTGTTTTCTTCACCCCTCTTTTCTGCATTTGGTTCAAAATCTTTTGAGAATCTTTCCACCGACCAACTGCCTTGTAAATGTTAGCTAGTAGTACATAACTTAAGTGAAAATCAGGTTTCAGCTCGATCATTTTATCAGCAATCCGTTCTGCAACAATTGGATCAGTAGAGGTAGCACAAGCACCAAGCAGAGAAGCCCAAAGTGATGAGTCCATTTTGAATTTCGAATTAATAATCATTTCTTCAGCTTCTTCTATCCTTCCACAACGACCTAAAAGATCAACCATGCAGCTACAATGTTCGATTCCAGCCTTGATCCCATAGTCATCGGACATTGAGATGAAATATTTACGCCCTTCGTCGACCAAACCACCATGGCTGCAAGCAAATAGAACTCCAATAAAACTTATGTAATCTGGTTTAATTCTTTTTTCGATCATCTGATCAAAGAGTCTAATAGCTTCTCTACCTCTCCCATTCTGAGCAAATCCACTGATCATTGAGTTCCAAGTAATCAGATTTTTAAATGACATGTCCATGAATATTCTGTAAGCAAAATCCACGCAGCCACATTTAGCATATAAATCAACCAAAGCCGATTCTACAACCACATCTCTCCAGCCACCTCTCTTCAAATATTGGCCATGCACCTCCTTTCCAAGCTTCTCAGCAGCCAAACCGGAACAGGCACGCAGAACCGTACCAAAACTGTAAAGATCCATATCCATATTCCGGAACAAGTCAATAACCCTTTCAAAGTCGCCCTTCCGACAGTATCCCCCAAGCAATGCGCACCACGAAATTGAGTTCTTACTGTCCATTCTATCAAAAACGTGCTGCGAGTCTTCCACCAACCCACATTTTGCATACATATCTACTAAACTACTATCAACAAAAACATTCCCACTAAACCCACCAGTGATAACTTGCACATGCACTTCTTTTCCTTGCTTCAGTCGTTCTAAATTCCCCAAAGCCGTCAAAGCACTCCCAAAACTAAACCAATCAGGAAGAAACCCATATTTACTAGACATCAAATAGAACATTCCCAATGCCTCCCTGTACAAATCGCTATGAGTGAACGCAGAAATCACAGAGGTACAACAAATGGCATCCGGTTCATGCAATCCATCAAACACCTTGTAACAATCCCCTGGCTCAAAACTCCTCCCGTACATATCAATTAAAGCACCAATAATAACATTGTTAAACTGAAACCCACATTTTATCACCAAACCATGCAAGCATTTCCCTAACTTCAATTCCCCCAGTTCTGCACAAGCCTTGACCACCGCTGATAAAGTGAAAGCATTCGGGTCAATGCCATAATCCAGCATATCAAGATACAACTCAATAGAATTACGGGGTTTTCCTGCGCCAATGTACCCTGATATCATCGAGCTCCAAGAAACGACATCCTTGTAGTCTAACCCATCAAAGAGCTTTCGAGTATCGCTAAAATCAGAGCCAAGTTTCAAATAAAGGGCTAAAAGAATGTTACCAACATAACGATCAGTTTGAAGGCCAGACTTTATGATGTGGCAGTGGACCTGAAGACCGAGGACGAAGTTCAGAGATTTGATGGAAGAGTGTACAATTGTAGCATATAAAATTTGCTGAGAAACGATTTTCTTGGGGTTGGCTAACGAGTTCAGCAAGGTGATGGCATCGGAGATTAAGCCTTCTTTGCACAACTGGATAATTTGAGATGCGTAATTTCGAGCGAAATGGCGTTTAAAGAAAAGATTCATCAATTTCAATTTCTCAAATTTTTGGACGAAATTGTTCTCAACAGTAAACATCAGCACCAGGAGTTGGCATTGAAAAAGTGGGTTCGGTGAGTGAAAATAACGAAACTAAAATTAACAGAGATTTAACAGAAGTAATTTTTTTCTAAATGATTGTTATTTAATACGGTTTAACTGAGTTAATGAACACCCCTAATTACCACTATTGGTCCATTAACGTTTGAGGCTTTGTAAAAATTAATCTTGTTAAAAATTATAAAAATAATTTTTAAGATGACGTTATTTTTGTTATCTAACCTTGGTCAACTTTTATTTTTAAAAATTGAACATACACCGTTATTTTTTAACACACATGGTGAGGGTCATTTTAAAAAAACATATTGATGAGGTTTAGATAATAAATCTTTCAGTTGGAAAACAGGAAATAAGCAGAAACAGAGAAAAAAGGGACGAAAATATTTTTCTATTACACTTGAAAACGTTTACAAAGAGTGCTTTACGTATCCCAATACAATGCATGAATTAAGTGAACAAATCTTGACATTCAGTTACAAAAAATCTACCTACCTTAATAATAAATCGAAATGAATAAATATTTCAGCAGAGGAGGCTATTGGTTGATGAAGACGGTGAAGATGCAAGGGGCCTGTCCTTGAGCTGATTCTTAACATGTCGGGCTCTTCTATTGTGTTAGGCTTTTGATTTCTAGACTTGGACTCTTCATTGGGCACAGGGGATTGGTCTTGTGGCTTAACTTCCCCTTCAAGCTCAGCAAGGGATGACAAGACACCTTGAGCTTGTAGCACAACCGACAAAATGAGGTAGCTGAGAGGGGCTTTGTAAGAAGATCAGCAGCTTGATCAACGGAGGGAACATGCCGGGCTTTGTAAGAAGATCAGCAGCTTGATCAACCGAGGGAACATGCCGGGCTTTGTAAGAAGATCAGCAGCTTGATCAACCGAGGGAACATGCCGACATAGAGTATGTGAGACAAGTTTTCTCCCCTCCCTAACAAAGTTAAGATCCAGTTCAAGATGTTTGGTATGAGCATGAAGAATTGGATTAGCACTGAGAACAATGGTGCTGACATTATCACACTAGAGAAGAGGAATAGAGGGAATAGAGACATGCAGTTCGGTTAAAAGAGATCTAAACCATTGTAAGTTTGTAGCAGCATTAGCAAGACTATGGTATTCAGATTTAGTACTTGAACAAGAGACAACAGACTGCTTTTTGGAGCTCCACGATATCGGGGAACCACCAAAAAAACCAACATAAGCCAGAGATAGAGCGACAATCATCCGGGTCACTTACCCAATCATCATCACAATATCCAGAAATATCAAGATGCTTGGATGTACCCAAGCGTATGATAAAATCTAGAGTGCCCCAAAGATAACGAATTATATGTTTAACAGTCTTCCAATGTGACTAAAGAGGGATTTGCATGATCCGACAGACTTTGTTGACACTATAGGCAATACCAGGCAATGTAACGATAAAGGTATTGAAGGGCACCAACTGTGCTTCTATAAAGAGTGGGATGCTCAAAAGATCACTGCCCTGTGAAGATGGAACAAGACTAGAAGACATAGGAGTGGGCAAGGTTTAGCACCATCTGTCACGCCCCGAGATCGAGACTCAAGACATCGGCAATATTAAAAATTATAAAATTGTGAAACATTAAGCCTCATAGCATAGCTCAAAACAGTCTATTACATAATCAAAAATATGTATTGATTTTACATCTGAAATCAGAGAAATTTGCGGAAGCGAAAAATATAAATAATTACATCAACAGAAACTGAATCTTCACCAACCCCAGAACTGTTCTTGTTCTTCTTCTTCTACCTGCTTTTCATTCTTATCTGGGTGGAGAAGTAAGGGGTGAGTGTTTGGGAAAACACTCAGCAAGTGGGGGATACCATTCGAGCATAACAAATATTCATATATATATACTGAATAACAGATATCATAACAGAGCGTAACAGAGCATAACAGAACAGAACATAACAGAACGGAATGGCACAGATAATAACTTCGTGTCTATGGTTTACTGATCAGTCCCTAATTTTTACTCCTCTAAGGGGTCGAGGCCATGTGGTTACATCACGTAACCCTGAGTACGGAATATTCTGTAGACCCATATTACGACAGAAATATCGGTGCAAAACAGAGCTTGAACGAAACAGAAATCTGAATTGAAATAGTGCTCGAATAGTAGGTTCAAAACTGAAATTTTAACAAGAATAATATATAATATCAATCGAATATATTACTTAGCAAAAACCCACTTACCAAATCCGAAATTTGGATGAAATTTGGTACACAAATCGGGGTGGTTCGAAGTGCAGAAATGCCCAACTCCTTGTGAAATCTGATGCCCGAAGTCTGCTGAATCTCGCACAGTGCTGGGTTGAGACTTGCGCAGGATTTTAACTTAGGAAATCTGATATATCTTTTGCAGGGCCTCAGCGTGAGATATTGCTCCTATTTCTTACTGAGAATTTTCGACTGGTGTGAGCAATTCTGTGGTCGTCATCTGGTATTTATAGGCATAGAGGTGAGGAAGCCGAGCGTCTGTCATTAAAGGCGTTGAATTCCTGATTCCACGGCCATTACATCGACTGTTACAAGCTCAAGATTTAAGCCATGGAATTAAGAGTTTTAATTGGCCATTAATCCTCACAATTTGGCCGTTACAGCGTGAAGTCTGCCTTGTACGCATGAGAAAGCCTGCGGGAATTCGCGGGTGAAGTCTTCCTTGCAGAAATCTGAATTTTCGTGGGGGCATCTGAATTGAATACGCTAGCGCACGCACAAATATGAATTCGCGTTGTGAAGTCTGAATTTGCATAGTGAAGTCTGAATGTCGTGAAGTCTGATTCCGTGTCGTCACTGATCAGATCTCTCGTTGAGGCAAAAGCCTCTCGCTAAGTCTGAATAAAAAGCATCGCACAAACAGATTCCACAACCGTCGAACAATAGCGCTAACAGCGCTCAACACCCTAAATGATGTCGCGCAGGACCCACTCGAGAAATCTAGACGCTATGCTAATCGCTAGAGAAATCTGAAGATCAGCGCTAAAACGGATCTCACGGAACAGCGACCGCGCGCTTCAGAAGAGTGGACTCGCGTTGACATCTGCCAAGACATCGGATCCCATTGATACGGCGTCGCATCCTTCCCGCGCCACGCCTATCAGATCTCTCGCTCGCGCATCAGCAAACGACGTCGCATCTCAATTCCTCAAACGACGTCGCTTTGTCTCACCAGCGTTCATCGCCGCTCCAACAGATCTCTCTTCATGCACCCACGCGCCAACGTAAACAGATCTCTCCCCGAGAGATCTGTTTGACACCCGATTTTTTTTTTTGTGTTTTCACATCCCTCCCTCCTTAAAAGAAGTTTCGTCCCCGAAACTTTGGTCACCTTAATTATCGAAAAGGTAGGGGTATTAACTCCGCATCTTCTCTTCCTTTTCCCATGTGGCTTATCTCTCGGTGTGGTGGACCATTGGACTTTAACATACGGAATTGTTCTTCGTCTAAGAACTTGGTCCTTTGTATCCACGATTCGAATTGGGACTTCTTCATAGCTCAGTCCCTGGTTTAAATTTCCTTCCACGAGGAGTGGCCCTTCATCAAGAACGTGGCTAGAATCCGCGATATATCTTCTTAGTTGAGAGACATGGAAGACATTGTGGATTCTTGACATATCGGGCGGTAAGGTCAGTCTGTAGGCAAGTGTCCCTACTCTCTCTAAGATTTCAAATGGTCCGACATACTGGGGATTTAGATTTCCGGCCTTATCGAATCGGACTATCCCTTTCATTGGCGAAACCTTGAGGTACACTTTTTCACCTACCTCGAAGGCCAAGGGTCTTCTCTTTGAATCTGCCCAGCTTTTCTGTCGATCCTGGGCTGCCTTCAGTCTCTCCTTTATAATGGCTACCTTTTTCACTGTCTCTTGGACGAGTTCAGGTCCTGTGATAGCCTTTTCTCCAACTTCATACCAATACAACGACGATCGACATTTTCGTCCATAGAGGGCTTCAAATGGTGCCATCCCTATGCTGCTATGGTAACTATTGTTGTATGCGAACTCTATTAAAGGTAGATGTTCTCTCCAATTACTACCAAAATCCAAGGTGCATGTCCGCAGCATGTCTTCTAGGGTCTGGATGATCCTCTCAGTTTGGTCATCTGTCTGAGGATGGTAAGCCGTACTGAGGGTGACCTTACTTCCCATAGCTTCTTGGAAGCTCTTCCAGAAACGAGATACGAACCTTGGGTCCCTATCTGATAGAATGCTGGTTGGAACTCCATGCAGTCTGATGATGTTGTCCATGTACAACGAAGCTATCTTATCCAGGCCGTAGTTCATTCGGACAGGCAGAAAATGTGCAGATGTTGTTAATCTATCCACGATTACCCATATTCCATCGTGGCCTAGTCTTGTTTTCGGTATACCGACTACAAAATCCATGGATATGTTCTCCCACTTCCATTTTGGAATTTCCAGTGGTTGTAACAATCCTCCAGATCTTTGATGTTCCGCCTTGAATTGTTGGCATACATGGCATCTATCAACAAGATCAACAACATCTCTTTTTTCAAACATCACTTACTGACGGAGGTTATCGACGTCGGGTACACATAGTCGTCCGTTCATCCAAAGGATCCCATCTTGGTCTGTTCGGAAATCAGGCACTTCCCTTTCCTTGATCTGTTCTTTCAGTCTCATCAAGCTGGGGTCTTGATCTTGCTTTAGCTTGACCAATTCTCTAAGGCATGGTTGGGCTGAGACTGAAGATAATATCACCTTATTCATGTTCTTCCGACTTAACGCATCGGCTACCTTATTTGCCTTTCCTGGGTGGTAGTTGATTGTCAAGTCATAGTCTTTTAAAAGCTCGAGCCATCGCCTTTGTCTCAAATTCAATTCCTTCTGAGTGAATATGTACTTGAGACTTTGATGGTCGGTGCATACTTCAAATTTTGCTCCATAAAGATAGTGTCGCCAAATCTTTAGAGCAAAAACTACTGTAGCTAGCTCTAAATCATGGGTTGGGTAGTTGCTTCATGCGTTTTCAGTTGCCTTGAGGCATAAGTAATTACTTTGCCATCTTGCATGAGTACACACCCTAGTCCTTCTTTCGACGCATCGCTGTAGATGGTGAAGCTTTTGCATCCCATGGGTAGCGTCAGAACAGGGGCAGATGCCAGCTTTGTCTTTAAGGTTTCAAAGCTTGCCTCACATTCTTCGTTCCAGTTGAACTTGGAGTTCTTTTGGGTGAGTCTAGTGAGTGGTAAGGCTATTGAAGAGAAGCCTTCTACGAACTTTCGATAATAGCCGGCCAATCCCATGAAGCTTCTAACTTCTGTCACCGTCTTAGGTGCAGGCCAGTCCATGATGGCTTCTACCTTCTTTGGATCTACTGATACGCCTGTTTCGGAGATTATATGGCCTAGGAATACCACACTCTTCAGCTAGAATTCGCACTTCTTGAATTTGGCGTACAGTTGTTTCTCTCATAGAGTTTGGAGAGTAATTCGGAGATGTTCCTTGTGGTCTTCTTCACTTGATGAATACACGAGTATATCATCTATGAATACCACTACAAATTTGTCGAGGAACGGCTTGAACACGCGGTTCATGAGGTCCATGAAGGCCGCTGGTGCATTAGTTAGACCAAATGGCATCACTGTGAATTCGTAATGGCCATATCTGGTTCTAAATACTGTTTTAGGAACATCCTCAGCCTTGATCTTCAGCTGGTGATAACCTGACCTCAAATCCAACTTGGAGAAGGTTGTAGTTCCCTTGAGTTGATCGAAGAGGTTGTCAATTCTTGGAAGAGGATACTTGTTCTTGATTGTTATCTTGTTCAACTCTCTGTAGTCGATACACAATCTCATGGTTCCATCATTCTTCTTGACGAATAACACTGGAGTTCCCCAAGGTGACACATTGGGTCTGATCTGATTTTTGTCTAGCAATTCTTGTAGTTGATCCTTGAGCTCCTTGAGTTCAGCAGGTGCCATCCGGTTGGGTGCCTTGGATATTGGGGTCGTCCCTAGTACTAGGTTGATTTTGAATTCAATCTCTTTGTCAGGAACCTTTCCAGGTAAGTCATCTGGAAACACATCTGTGAACTCTTGCACCACTGAGATGTCTTCTATCTTGAGCGCGTCTCCTTCTTTCACTTCATGGATCATAGCCAAGAAAACTTCTGCTCCTGACTTCATGGTTGTCCATGCTTGGGTCGCAGAAAGTAGGGACTTTCGCTCCTTGTTCTTACCATGATATATCAACTCTTCTTGATCTAGGGTTTGGAGCTTCACGCTCTTACCTCGGCAATCTACTAATGCATGGTGCTTAGATAGCCAATTCATTCCTAAGATGGCGTCGAACTCGACCATGTTGAGTTGTATCAGGTTTGCAGAGAATGAATGGTCGTTTATGGACATCTCACAGTCCCGGTGGATCTTATGTGTTTCAATGATAGTGTTGGTAGGAGTTGCTACTCTATAGGGTTCACATAGAATTTCAGACTCTAGCCCTAACTTTTTAGCAAATCTCCTAGATACGAATGAATGGGTAGCACCACAATCAAACAACACATAAGCAGGCATCTTGTTGATAAAAATGGTACCTGCCACCACGTCGCTGGCGTCTTCAGCTTCTTCTTGGGTCATTGTGAACACCCGAGCATTGGGTTTATCCTCCCTGGGCTTTGGCTTGTTTGGAGCCGTATTGCTCGATCCAACCTTTGGACCTTGGTTCTCCAGACAGTCCGCAATTCGGTGGCCTAACTTCCCACACTTAAAACATGCACCACTCTGCTTGCGACAGTCTCCGCTATGGCGTTGGCCGCAGGAGGAGCAAGTTGGCAACATCTGGTTATTCGGTGTGGGTGCTGAGCCACGGTTGTTGAGGTTTGGCCGCTTGTTCTTAGGCCCACCATGTGAAGTCTGAGCATTGAAGTGGCTTTTGTTCTTGTTGTGTAACGCCCCAAAATCCATAGGACCACATTTATGCATTCTATTAATCATATGGGCCATTTGGCAATTTTGAAAATTATGTATCTGCTGAATTGTTGAATTCAGCAGGTAATGGTGCGCTGCGGCTGGTACCAGCAGGTAACTCCAAAGAGCAATGCACAAGTTGGTTGGAAAATTGATTGTAAAATGTTTTAAGGAGGTAAAATGATTTCTTTTAAAAAGGGTTTGGTGTTTTACAAATTAAAATAATATGGAGGGAATTTACTAACTTTTAGGAGTGTGTCATGCTTGATTTCACAAGTAGCTTGCCACTAATCCCTTTCATATAAATACTTGTTTCTAAAGTAAGATTTGTATCATTTGCAAAGAAAAGTTTTAAAGTGTTCTTCAAAGAAATTTCAAGAAGAATTTGTGTGTTGCTTAAAAAGGGAGGATTCTGCAGGAAATAGCTGTGGTTGCAAAGCTTCAAATCAAGGCACGTAAAAGCTGATCTTTTCTACACCATTTGAAGCATATATTGTGTTTTAATGGATCTGCTTGCCTGTTTATTGTTGACATATTTAAAGTTCATGTCGAAATGATTTAGACATGAAAAGGAAAGAAATATGGGTTCGAAAATGATGTTTTTGCTGTTATGATGCTTCCAGTATGATTTTCATGTTATGATGTTTTAAATATACTGAGGGTTCGAATTCAATTCCAGAAATGTTATGAATGTTCTTCTCGAAATAGCAGTAATATTAGAATTTGATAACTGAAAAATCGGTAGCTGCTGGTTGAATCATTGGTATGGTTTGATAGGCAGCAGCTGATTACATTGTTATTGTTCTAATATCACAAATGTCGAGTTATGTCTCAGCAGTTGTTTCTACTTGTTCAGATTCAGCAGCTGTATTGATGTAATGTTTATAAACGTTTTCCTTTCTGTTGTAATATCAGGATTTGATGATCTGTGTAATCAGCAGTGCTAGTTAGATCAGTATAAAGTCTGGTTTAATAGGCAACGGCTGGTATCGCGATCGTTGTTTTGATGTTACAAGTGTTTTTCATAAAATTCAGCAGATGCACTGTTCATCAGCAGATGCGTCTTTCTTTATTTAGTATCAGCAGTTGCTTTCCTTTGATAAGGAATCAGCAGCTGCATTGTGATCTTAAATTCAGCAGTTGCTTTAAAGTACTGTTCATTCCAA